>JAGIQG010000202.1:0-12500 GCA_024679065.1 Sphyrna mokarran | reverse complement strand
GATCACAGCATCAGCCAGGATCTTTTTGAATATTGAACGGGCTTTCAGGAAGATTGTTCCATGATTCCAAACCCCCTCTTGTAAGTGGTTTTTTTCCACATTTCCTTCTGATCCATTTCCCCATCATTTCCGAATCTGGTCCCTCTAGTTCTCACCAGCTTGTTTTCTTGAGAGGGAAGAGTTTCTCACTCTTAACCTGTCCAAAATCCTCAGGATATTCAATCTCTCTCTCAAGTCTCACCTCGGCTTCTTTTCTCCAAGGAAACAGTCCCAAGCTTTCCGATTTCCCTCGTAGCTACGGATCTTAATACCTGGAATCATTCTTGTCAACCTGCTCTGTATCTTCCCATATATTCACATCCCATCAAACTGATCACGTGCTCCAGATGAGGCCTAATGAGGGTCTACCCTGATAAGTGCGGAGGGATTCATTTTGATAGGACAAACTTGGAATGCGGATTACAGGGTCAACGGCAGGGTTCTGTGGAGGGAGGAACAAAAGATTTGGGGGTTCCTGTCCACAGATGGCTCTGAAGGTTTGCCACTCAAGTGATATAGCTTTGTAAGAAGCTCTAGTGTGTTGCACGATAATGTTATTAACAGGGGGTTTAATTTTTAGAACCGTGGGAGTTATACTGCAAATGACAACACCCTCTGAGGGCGACTGTCCTCTGAGCCACTGTCCTTGACCACATTTGGAAGATAGTGTCAGTTCTGGGTCACCTCACTAAGAAGGAGGTGGAAGGCTTGGAGAGTGCAGAGGAGATTTCCCAGGAGCTGCCTGGTTGAGGGTAGGTTCTTATGAGGAAAGGTTAGGGAGCTGGGGCTTTTCTCTTTGGAGCAGAGGAGGATGAGAGTCGATTTAATAGAGATTTCTAAGATGATGGGGGGGATAGAGTGGATGTTCGAGAACTATTTCCTCGGATTAGCTGTACTCAGGGGACATAAAACTATAAGGTCATGTTGGGAGATATCGAGGGAATGTGCGAGTTAGACTCTTCCACTTCAAAGAAGTGGGTGGGGTGTGGAAATGCACTGGGCCTGCTGTGATGTGGAGTCGGACACTTAAGGAACCTTTCAAGCGGTTATTGGATAGCTGATGAGCACCCGGAATGATCGGGAGTGGATGCTCGATCTTGGTTCGGACAAAGCTTCGGACACACCTTGAGGGCCGAAGGGCCTGTACTGTGCTGTACTGTTCTAGGTTCGATTTACCGACTCAATATTAGCTCCTTCCTCTTTTAACTCAATTCTCCTTTAATAAAACTGGGATACCACATCCTGCTCTCTCAAAAGTGCCCTCTCACTTCCTTAATGGATGTAGATATTCCCAGTCATAGAATTCCTACAGTGCGAAGGAGGCCATTCATCCTTCCAGCCTGTACTTACCTACTTACCACAATCCCACCCAGGCCCTACCACTGCAATATAACATCTTGACCCTGCTCATTCCCCTGACACTAAGGGGCAATTTGAATGGCCAATCAACCCGCGAACCCGCACTTCTTTGTACTGTGGGAAAAAACCAGAATTTCTTAATCTGTCTTTAAGATTATTGGACTAATCTTTAACATCCACTGCTCACAGAACAAGGCCAACATGGGGGAATCTAGTATAAGCTTTCAAAATGTATTCCTTAGTGTCACAATAGAGTTACATTAACCACTGCGATGAAGTTTACTGGTGAAGCCTGGAGTTCACAAAGCTCTGGCACCTGTTGTTTGGGTACATCTGAGCGTGAATTAGCACGCTGATACACCCTAACCGCACGTCTTTCGAACCGTGGGAGGAAACAGAGCACCCGGGAGGAAACCCACGCCACGACACGGGGAAGAATGTGCAATCTCACACGACATTGGGAGCCCAGCACTGTCTCAATTAAGGTGGGGTTAGGGATTTTAAGAGTGAATGAGGACAACTTCCCTTCCTCAGAGTCTCACGGTGAAGAAGAGGCCCCTTCGGCCCATCGAGCCTGTACCACCAGCTCACTCCCCACTAAAGTTGTGCTGACCCCAATTTTCTCATAACTCTTTTATTTTGATAACTCTTATTATCTGTCCTTCTTTAGCCCTGATTGTTTTTTTTTTTTTCCCTGGGAACCTCTGCTCCCTTCAGGATCTGGGAATCATTTATGAGCCAATCCGTATGTTCCCTCGAGCTTCCCAGTGTCCAGCCACTCATTAAATCCTCCCTCACCCTTTCTTCTCCCAAACTGTATCATCTCACACTTATCAGGGTTAAATACCATTCTGCCTATGCTCTGCCTATCTGACCAACCCAGTTATATCTTCCTGTAACCTCCCACCTTCTTCCCTATTAACCATCCGCCCAATCCTGGGATCATCTGGACCCCTTGCTTCTCATTGCCCCCACGTTCCCATCTGGAACATTTCAATAGAACAATAATAAACAGCCCAGCACTGAGCCGTGTGGGACCCCACCACTGGACACAGGCCTCCAGTCTCTCAAACAGCTTTCTACCCCCCACCCTCTGTGTACAAATACTCAACCCCTTTCCAATCCCTCTTGCCAACTCTCCCTCAATCCCGTGTGCTTCCTTGAGGGTAAATCTTTGGAATTCTATATCCCATTGAGCTGTGGAAGCTCCATCATCATTCACAGACTGAGATACCAGAGGAAATAACTTCCTAGTGTTCAGATTACTGATACAAGGCCCAGATTGTAATAACTGAGAGAGGATTAGGGCAGAGATTACTGATACAAGGCCCAGATTATAATAATTGAGAGAGGTTTAGGGCAGAGATTACTGATACAAGGCCCAGATTGTAATAACTGAGAGAGGTTTAGGGCAGAGATTACTGATACAAGGCCCAGATTGTAATAACTGAGAGAGGTTTATGGCAGAGATTACTTACACAAGGCCCAGATTGTAATAACTGAGAGAGATTTAGGGCAGAGATTACTGATGCAAGGCCCAGATTGTAATAACTGAGAGAGGTTTAGAGCAGAGATTACTGATACAAGGCCCAGATTGTAATCACTGAGAGAGGTTTAGGGCAGAGATTACTGATACAAGCCCCAGATTGTAATCACTGAGAGAGGTTTAGGGCAGAGATTACTGATACAAGGCCCAGATTGTAATAACTGAGAGAGGTTTAGGGCAGAGATTACTGATACAAGGCCCAGATTGTAATAACTGAGAGAGTTTTAGGGCAGAGATTACTGATACAAGGCCCAGATTGTAATAACTGAGAGAGTTTTTGGGCAGAGATTACTGATACAAGGCCCAGATTATAATAACTGAGAGAGGTTTAGAGCAGAGATTACTGATACAAGGCCCAGATTGTAATAACTGAGAGAGGTTTAGGGCAGAGATTACTGATACAAGGCCCAGATTGGAATAACACGGAGTTATTAATTGTAGTTAATATTTTTCTTGTAGTTTAAACTTCATGTGTATATAAATAACTTTTCTTGTTCCTTAGTCAGAATTGTTCATTTCCCGTGATATTAAGCTGTGTTTTTTCTCTTTGTGCTCTCTGTTACAGTTGTACAGATCCTGGGCAGCTCAGATCGAATGGATTCTGATCCCAGTGTGAAGCTCAAAGATCATATTCACAGTGTTAACTTTAAAATCAATTCTCCTGTAAAATATTCTCTGGATTTTTAATAAACATTGAATGCAAAATTAATAAATTCTGACTTTGTCTAACTCCATCTCTCTTTCTCTATATCTCTGTTAGTATGATTTTGTGTGTGTCTCTCTATATATATCTCTACATATCTGTGTGGCTCTGTCACTGTATTTCTCTGTATCTGTGTCTCTTTGTCTGTATCTGTGTATCTCTCTGTGTCTCTGTATTTCTCTGTATCTGTGTCTCTTTGTCTGTATCTGTGTATCTCTCTGTGTCTCTGTATTTCTCTGTATCTGTGTCTCTTTCTGTCTCTTTGTCTGTATCTATGTATCTCTCTGTGTCTCTGTATTTCTCTGTATCTATGGCTCTCTATCTCTGTGTATCTGTGTCTCTCTGTCTCAATCTCTCTGCCTCTCTGTGTCCTTGTATTTCTCTGTGTCCATATCTCTCTTGATCTCTACCTCTCTGTGTGTCTCTTTTCTCTGTGGGTCTGTGTGTCTCTGTCTCTCTGTGTCTCTCTGTGTCACTGTCTCTCTGTGTCTCCGTGTTTCTCTGTGTCTCAGTCTTTCTGTGTTTCTCTCTGTGTATCTCTGTGTCTCTGTGTCACTGTATATTTTTCTCTCCGTGTCTCTCTGTGTCTCTGTGTGTCTGTGTGTTTCTCTGTCTCTCTGTGTTTTTCTCTGTGTGCCTGTATTTCTCTGTGTTTCTCTGTCTCTCTGTGTTTTTCTCTGTGTCTTTATGTTCCTCTGTGTCTCTGTGTTTTTCTCTGTGTGTCTCTATGTTCCTCTGTGAATCTGTCTCTCTGTTTTTCTCTCTGTGTGCCTGTATTTCTCTGTGTCTCTCTGTGTTTTTCTCTCTGTGTGTCTCTGTGTCTCTGTCTCTCTGTGTTTTTCTCTCTGTGTCTCTGTGTTTCTCTCTCTCTGTCTCTCTGTGTTTTTCTCTCTGTGTCTCTGTGTGTTTTTCTCTCTGTGTGTCTCTGTGTCTCTCTGTGTTTTTCTCTCTGTGTGTCTCTGTGTCTCTGTGTTTCTCTGTCTCTCTGTCTCTCTGTTTTTTTCCATATCTCTCTTGATCTCTATCTCTCTGTGTGTCTCTTTTCTCTGTGGATCTGTGTGTCTCTGTCTCTCTGTGTCTCTGTCTCTCTGTGTCTCTGTGTTTCTCTCTGTGTGTCTCTGTCTCTCTGTGTCTCTGTCTCTCTGTGTGTCTGTGTTTCTCTGTCTCTCTGTCTCTCTGTGTTTTTCTCTCTGTGTGTCTGTGTTTCTCTGTGTCTCTGTCTCTCTGTTTTTCTCTCTGTGTGTCTGTGTTTCTCTGTGTCTCTGTCTCTCTGTTTTTCTCTCTGTGTGTCTGTGTGTCTCTGTCTCTCTGTGTTTTTCTCTCTGTGTGTCTCTGTGTTCCTCTGTATCTCTGTCTCTCTGTGTGTTTCTCTCTGTGTGTCTCTGTGTTTCTCTGTGTCTCTGTCTCTCTGTGTTTTTCTCTCTGTGTGTCTGTGTGTCTCTGTGTCTCTGTCTCTCTGTGTTTCTCTCTCTGTGTCTCTGTGTTTGTCTGTGTCTCTGTCTCTCTCTGTGTTTTTCTCTCTGTGTCCCTGTGTTACTCTGTGTTTCTGTCTCTGTGTGTTTTTCTCTGTGTGTGTGTCTCTGTGTCTCTGTGTTTCTCCGTGTCTCTCTCTGTGTTTTCTCTCTGTCTGTCTCTGTGTGTTTTTCTCTCTGTGTGTCCCTGTGTCTCTCTCTGTCTCTGTGTCTCTGTGTTTCTCTCTCTCTGTGTGTCTCTGTGTTTCTCTCTCTCTGTGTGTCTCTGTGTTTCTCTCTCTGTGTCTGTGTGTTTTGATGGTGAAGGCCTAGTATTTTCAGCTCTGAGCTGAATCCACAATCTCTGGAGGGAAGATCGTTTTATTGAAGGCATGAGGCTGATTCCCTCTCTGTCTAGTTTGGTTTTGTAAAGTTTACGTGTTTAAACATCTGTTCCCCTTGTTGGTAATCTCACTGACAAAAGCAAACACTGATCCCACACTAAACACCCCCCAACACAGGCCTGAGCAGAGAGTGTGAAATGGAACCGGTCTGAGTGTGGATAGTTTTTTTCAAAAAGAGAGAAACACTCCTTCATTTTCAAATCTTTACCCTGCTTCTGTAGCGTCTCGGACTCCCCTGACACTCACTATCCATCTGAGTGAATCTCAGTGTCTAACTCTCACTCTCTGCATTGCTCCCTCTCCCTATCTCTCTGTTACTCCTCATCCCTCCATCTCTCTCTCTCCCTCTCTCTCTCTATCCCTCTCCCACCGTGTGGTTCATCATTAAGGGGTCGTATCACGGGGAATACAAACACTCTTTCTGTTTCTGTCTTGGCAGAATTAGCGACATTAGTGGCTCTTTCCAGACTGGATTCACACAATACAGACAGAACGCTGCTGAGCTCAGCTCAGGTGGGACCGTAATGTTACAATAAGATCCAATCTGTAATCTGCGACTGTCTAAACGTCATCCGATTAATTTGATTTAATTTATTATTGTTACATGGAATAGAATCATAGAATCCCTACAATGCAGGAGGAGACCATTCAGCCCATCGGGTCTACACTGACATACTCCTATCCCCATAACCCCATGGATTTGCTCCAGCGAGTCCCCCTGACACTAAGGGGCAATTTAGCAAGGCCAGTCTTCCTAACCTGTACACTGCAAACCCACGCAGACACGGGGAGAATGTGCAAACTCCACACAGACAGTAATTCCCCAGTCGACACACTCTGGGACCTATTTGGGTTACAGTGAGGGAGAATTTAGCGCAGCCAATGCTCTTAATCAACACATCTTCCGGACTGTGGGAGGAAACCGGAGCAGCCGGGGAAAACCCACGCAGAGACGGGGAGAAAATACAGAGTCCGCACAGACAGTGACCCAAGCTGGGAATCAAACCCGGGTCCCTGACGCTGTGTAGCAGTAGTTAGTGCAAACCACTGTGTCACCGTGCCAGCATCTATACGTACAGACACATAGATATATGGAGACACACACACACACACACACACAGACACAGACACACACACAGACACAGACACACACACACACACACACACACACACAGAGAAACACACACTTGACTTGTCCAAGCTGCCCCTTTTATTAAAACTCCTAAGCTAATCCCATTTGCCCACATTTGACCCATATCCCTCTGTACCCATCTTCCCTATGGAACTGTGGAAATATTTTTTAGAAGACAAGATTGTCTCCCTCTCTACTATTACCCCCGGCAGCTTGTTCCAGACACTCCCCACCCTCTGGGTGAAAACACTGTCCCTCTGGACCCTTTTGTATCGCTCCCCTCTCACCTTCAACCCATAGCCTCTCGTTTTACACTCCCCGACCTTTGGGAAAAGATATTGACGTGTGTGTGTTTCTCTCTTTGTGTGTCTCTCTCACACACCCTCTCTCGTACGTGCACGCTCTCTCTCACACACACATACACACTCACATAAACACACTCTCACACACATACCCTCTCTCATGCACACTCTCTCTCACCCACACCCTTTCTCTCTTGCACACTCTCTCTCTCACAGTCCGTCCGTCGCACACACTCTCTCCGTCGCACACACTGCCTCGCACACACCCTCTGCCTCGCACACACACTCAGACAACACTCACATATACAGTCTCTGTCACACACCCTCTCTCTCACACTCACTCTGACACACACATACACTCTCTCTCACACATTACCACTTACACACGCACTCTCGCACACTCTCTCACACACACACAAGACCCAGATTGTAACAACTGAGAGAGGTTTAGGGCAGAGATTACTGATAGAAGGCACAGATTGTAAATACCAAGCGCTTTAGGGCAGTGATTACTAATACTAGACCCAGATTGTAATAACTGAGAGAGATTTATGGCAGAGATTACTGATACAAGACCCACATTGTAAATAACTGAGAGAGGTTTAGGGCAGAGATTACTGATACAAGGCCTAGATTGTAATAAGTGGAAGATATTTAGGGCAGAAATTGATGATACAGGGCCCAGATTGTAATAACTGGGAGAGGTTTAGGGTAGACATTATCGATACAAGGCTCAGATTGTAACAACAGAGAGGTGTTTTATGGCAGAGTTTACAGATGCAAGGCACAAATTAGAATAATTTGGGGAAGTTTAATGCAGAGATTACTGATACAAGACACAGATTGTATAATCTGAGGGAGGTTTAGGGCAGAATTTACTGATACAAGGCACAGATTACAATATCTGAGAGAAGTTTAGTGCAGCGATTACTGATACAAGCCTAGATGGTAATAACTGAGGGGAGTTTAGAGCAGTGATTACTGATACAAGGCCCAGATTGTAATAACTGAGGGGAGTTTAGAGCAGTGATTACTGATACAAGCCTAGATTGTAATAACTGAGGGGAGTTTAGAGCAGAGTTTACTGATACAAGGCCCAGGTTCTAATAACTGAGAGAGGTTTAGGACAGAGATTACTGATACAAGGCCCAGATTGTAATAACTGAGAGAGGTTTAGGGCAGAGATTACTGATACAAGGCCCAGATTGTAATAACTGAGAGGGGTTCTGGGCAGAGATTACTGATACAAGGCCCAGATTGTCATAACTGAGAGGGGTTCTGGGAAGAGATTACTGATACAAGGCCCAGATTGTAATAACTGAGAGAGGTTTAGGACAGAGATTACTGATACAAGGCCCAGATTGTAATAACTGAGAGAGGTTTAGGACAGAGATTCCTGATACAAGGCCCAGATTGTAATAACTGAAAGTAGATTTAGGGCAGAGATTACTAACACAAGGCCCAGATTGTAATAACTGAGAGAGACATGAACGGTGTGGATGGGGAGCAGTTACTCCCCTGAGTTGAAGGGTGAGTGACGAGGGGGACACAGGTTCAAGGTGAGGGACGGGAGGTTTAGGGGGGGATGTGAGGAAGAACTGTTTTACCCAGAGGGTGGTGAGGGTCTGGAATGAGCTGCCTGGGAGGGGGGAGGGGGTTGGGTAGAGGCAAGTTGTCTCAGATCCTCTAAAAAGTCCCTGGATGAGCACTTGGCCCATCATCACATTCAGGGCTATGGGCCCAGTGCTGGGAAATGGGCTTCGGGCGGGATGTTAGGTAGGTCACACGGGTCGGGACACACTCGATGGGCCGAAGGGTCTCTTCTGCACTGTGTGAATCTGTGATTGTGTGACGGGGAAATGTTTTTAACGCAGTGACTGCTGGAATCTGGAACGTTGTGTCTGAGCCAGAGGGGGAAGACGATTCCATCCAGAGGAGATTGAATGGGAAGCTGAAGGGAAAATATTGACAGGGTTCCGGCGAGAGGGTGGGGGGTAGTGGGAATAGTGAAACTGCTCTTGCAGGGTGTCCGTCCTGGCTTGACGGGCTGAATGGCCTCCTGTGCTGTCCCCATTCTATGATTCATACACAAGTGAACCTCTCCATGTCTATTAGGCCCCACTCATTCCTCCCTGATCAGTTCCAGCATTTCAAGCTCAGATCCCAGTGCTTTATAGTTGGGGCAGTGAGGAGTAAAACACAAATAGGAATGAATGTGTGGGAGTGTGTCAGTGTGGTTGTGTTTCTGTGTGTGTGGGGGGGAGAGGTTCTAAATGTGTATATGTTTTTCTGTGAGTGTGTGTGTGTCTGTCTGTGTATTTCAATGTGTATCTCTCTGTGTCGGTGTGGGTCTGTGAGCATGTGCATGTGTGTGTGTGTGTGTGTCTCTCTCTCTTAGGGTGCACAAGTGTCTCTCTCTGTGTCTGTGTGTGTGTCTCTCTCTGTGTATCTCAGTGTGTGTGTCTCTAACTCTGTGTGTGTGTGTGTGTGTGTGAGTGTGTGTCTCTCTCTCTCTTAGGGTGCACAAGTGTCTCTCTCTGTGTCTGTGTGTGTGTCTCTCTCTGTGTATCTCAGTGTGTTTCTCTCTAACTCTGTGTGTGTGTGTGTTGAATGTACTTGTGTGTGTGACTCTCTGTGTGTCTCTGTGTGTGTCTCTGTGCATGTGTGTCTCTGTCCATGTGTGTGTGTGTGAGTTTGCCCTGATCTGTTGTGTAGGTCTCCCTCGATGGGTCAAATGTCCTAAACCTGCACATATTTGAGATTTAAAATACATTGATACACACACACACACGCTCAGAAAGACACACACAGTTTTAACGTATTTATTGACCATTTAATGTGACTGAATGCTTCACATCGCAGTTTGCCATAGATACAGAAAATGAGACAGCATTGTAAGCAGCGTAGCTGGGAACATCAAATTGCAAAGAGTTTTTCATATTTTGTAAATGGACAAAACTGGTGGGGATGTTTCAGTGCAGGGAAATGTAAACTGACACAACTTAGATTTAAAAGGGACAGAACGATGTACTTTAATAAATGATGAACAGACAGAAACAGTGGAAGCTCCAAATGTCCCGATATTTCACAGCTGGATTCACACAATCCACACAGCAATGTCTCTGATATTGTGGCATTGTTGTAAATGTGGTTAATCTCAGTCCGGAGGCTGCCTTCATGTTACAGAGTTAATCTGATCACTCTCATCGAAACAGCATCAACATTTCTGTACAATGTGAGTGAATCATAAATCAATGAGTTCAGGTTCAACTTAGATTTAAAAGGGACAGAACGATGTACTTTAATAAATGATGAAAAGACAGAAACAGTGGAAGCTCCAAATGTCCCGATATTTCACAGCTGGATTCACACAATCCACACAGCAATGTCTCTGATATTGTGGGATTGTTGTAAATGTGGTCAATCTCGGTCCGGAGGCTGCCTTCATGATACAGAGTTAATCTGATCACTCTCATCGAAACAGCATCAACATTTCTGTACAATGTGAGGGAATCAGAAACTCAATGAGTTCAGGTTCAATGTTTAAAATAACCGGTCACTTTTCTGTGGCTGCTTTGGGGAATGTCAGTGGAATGTCGTTTCCAGTCAAGTGTGAAGAATTGTATTGGGGAGTCATTGGAAGCAATTTCCATTGTGAGCTTCCTGCATTCTGGAAATGTGTGGGATCTATTCAGAGATCGGAAATGGATGGATGAATAAAGTTTGATGTTAATGAGATGAGACTGTCTGCCTTACAGATTCCCAAGTTCCATGTGCTGAGAGAAAGGAATGATTAAACAATATCTACAATTCAAATTCTTCAGACAAGTGAAAAAGCAAGAGAACAACTGAATCCACAAACACTGCCACAGACAGGATTCGAAGCTTCAACTTCATGTTTTAATGTGAAGGGCTGATTGAAATAAACCCGAGGCCACACTGGGATGCTGAACTATTTGATTCCTGTTTTTTCCCCAAACTTCAAAATAAAACTCTGTGCTGAAACATTCCTTGGACAGAGCAGAGGGAATGTTACTCTGGATTTAGCCCATGACAGTATTTGTGTTGGGGACATTTGATGAACGGTGCAGATTAAACATTATTCTTAACCACTGGAATTGAAGTTGGGGGCTGATTGAATCAAACATTGAAAATAATGAGGGAAAGGGAGAGGCTGATAAAGAACAAGTTTTTCTGCTGGTTGGGCAATTCCAGGATTTGGGAATATTTGGGTGTTAGCCTCAGTGTAGAATTTGAGAATTGTAGGAATGAAAACATTGCCAGATGTGGTGTGGAGTTAGTTTGAAACAATCTTCTGCAAATGGCTATTGATGCTCAGTCACTTGTAATTATTTGAAATCTGGGGTTTGATAGATTTCCCTTAGTCCGAAGGGGTAAAGAGACAGAGAGTTCGATCACACATCAGCCAGGATCTTATTGAATATTGGAACAGGCTTTCAGGAAGATTGTTCCAGATTCCAAACCCCCTCTTGGTGAAGTGGTTTTCCACATTTCACTTCTGATCCATTTCCCCATCATTTCCAATCTGGGCCCTCTAGTTCATCACCAGCTCTTGAGAGGGAAGAGCTTCTCACTCTTTAACCTGTCCAAAATCCTCAGGATCTTCAATCTCTCTCTCAAGTCTCACCTCGGCCTTCTTTTCTCCAAGGAAAACAGTCCCAAGCTTTCCGATTTACCCTCGTAGCTACGGATCTTAATCCCTGGAATCATTCTTGTCAACCTGCTCTGTACTCTTCCCAATATCTTCACATCCCATCAGAACTGATCACAGGCTCCAGATGAGGCCTAATGAGTGTCTACCCTGATAAGTGCGAGGTGATTCATTTTGGAAGGAAAAACTTGAATGCGGATTACAGGGTCAACGGCAGGGTTCTGTGGAATGGGGAGGAACAGAAAGATTTTGGGGTTCATGTCCACAGATCTCTGAAGGTTGCCACTCAAGTAGATAGAGCTGCGAAGAAGCTCATAGTGTGTTAGCACGATAATGTTATTAACAGGGGGTTTTAATTTTTAGAACCGTGGGATTATACTGCAACTGTACAACACCCTCTGAGGGCGACTGTCACTCTGAGCCACTGTCAGCGACCACATTTGGAATATAGTGTTCAGTTCTGGTCACCTCACTAAGAAGGATGTGGAAGGATTGGAGAGAGTGCAGAGGAGATTTCCCAGGATGCTGCCTGGTTTGGAGGGTAGGGTCTTATGAGGAAAGGTTGAGGGAGCTGGGGCTTTTCTCTTTGGAGCAGAGGAGGATGAGAGGCGATTTAATAGAGATTTATAAGATGATGAGGGGGATAGAGTGGATGTTCAGAGACTATTTCCTCGGATGTAGCTGTTACTAGGGGACATAACTATAAGGTTCATGGTGGGAGATATCGGAGGGATGTGCGAGGTAGACTCTTCACTCAAGAGAGTGGTTGGGATGTGGAATGCACTGCCTGCTGTGATAGTGGAGTCGGACACTTTAGGAACTTTCAAGCGGTTATTGGATAGGCTGATGGAGCACACCGGAATGATAGGGAGTGGGATAGCTCGATCTTGGG
>JAGIQG010000201.1:37930-56503 GCA_024679065.1 Sphyrna mokarran | reverse complement strand
AAGATGTGCAGGTTAGGGTGGATTGGCCGTGCTAAATTGTCCCTTAGTGTCCAAAGATGTGCAGGTTAGGGTGGATTGACCGTGCTAAATTGTCCCTTAGTGTCCAAAGATGTGTAGGTTAGGGTGGATTGGCCGTGCTAAATTGTCCCTTAGTGTCCAAAGATTTGTAGGTTAGGGTGGATTGGCCGTGCTAAATTGTCCCTTAGTGTCCAAAGATGTGTAGGTTAGGGTGGATTGGCCGTGCTAAATTGTCCCTTAGTGTCCAAAGATGTGTAGGTTAGGGTGGATTGGCCGTGCTAAATTGTCCCTTAGTGTCCAAAGATGTGCAGGTTAGGGTGGATTGGCCGTGCTAAATTGTCCCTTAGTGTCCAAAGATGTGTAGGTTAGGGTGGATTGGCCCTGCTAAATTGCCCCTTAGTGTCCAAAGATGTGCAGGTTAGGGTGGATTGGCCGTGCTAAATTGTCCCTTAGTGTCCAAAGATGTGTAGGTTAGGGTGGATTGGCCGTGCTAAATTGTCCCTTAGTGTCCAAAGATGTGTAGGTTAGGGTGGATTGGCCGTGCTAAATTGTCCCTTAGTGTCCAAAGATGTGTAGGTTAGGGTGGATTGGCCGTGCTAAATTGTCCCTTAGTGTCCAAAGATGTGTAGGTTAGGGTGGATTGGCCGTGCTAAATTGTCCCTTAGTGTCCAAAGATGTGTAGGTTAGGGTGATTGGCCGTGCTAAATTGTCCCTTAGTGTCCAAAGATGTGTAGGTTAGGGTGGATTGGCCGTGCTAAATTGTCCCTTAGTGTCCAAAGATGTGTAGGTTAGGGTGGATTGGCCGTGCTAAATTGTCCCTTAGTGTCCAAAGATGTGTAGGTTAGGGTGGATTGGCCGTGCTAAATTGTCCCTTAGTGTCCAAAGATGTGTAGGTTAGGGTGGATTGGCCGTGCTAAATTGTCCCTTAGTGTCCAAAGATGTGCAGGTTAGGGTGGATTGGCCGTGCTAAATTGTCCCTTAGTGTCCAAAGATGTGTAGGTTAGGGGGTTGGCCGTGCTAAATTGTCCCTTAGTGTCCAAAGATGTGTAGGTTAGGGTGGATTGGCCGTGCTAAATTGTCCCTTAGTGTCCAAAGATGTGTAGGTTAGGGTGGATTGGCCGTGCTAAATTGTCCCTTAGTGTCCAAAGATGTGTAGGTTAGGGTGGATTGGCCGTGCTAAATTGTCCCTTAGTGTCCAAAGATGTGTAGGTTAGGGTGGATTGGCCGTGCTAAATTGTCCCTTAGTGTCCAAAGATGTGCAGGTTAGGGTGGATTGGCCGTGCTAAATTGTCCCTTAGTGTCCAAAGATGTGTAGGTTAGGGTGGATTGGCCGTGCTAAATTGTCCCTTAGTGTCCAAAGATGTGTAGGTTAGGGTGGATTGGCCGTGCTAAATTGTCCCTTAGTGTCCCAAAGATGTGTAGGTTAGGGTGGATTGGCCGTGCTAAATTGTCCCTTAGTGTCCCAAAGATGTGTAGGTTAGGGTGGATTGGCCGTGCTAAATTGTCCCCTTAGTGTCCAAAGATGTGCAGGTTAGGGTGGATTGGCCGTGCTAAATTGTCCCTTAGTGTCCAAAGATGTGTAGGTTAGGGTGGATTGGCCGTGCTAAATTGTCCCTTAGTGTCCAAAGATGTGCAGGTTAGGGTGGATTGGCCGTGCTAAATTGTCCCCTTAGTGTCCAAAGATGTGCAGGGAAGCGGAAAAAAACCGAAGGCCTTCGCCCCCACTCCCTTTCCAGGCGTGGGTTCCCGACGATGGGGACCCCGCCTCTCCCCGCCCTTTCGAAGCCATCGCCAATCGATGGGCCGTCTCCAACGTCCCGCTCTTCCTCCCCCTCTCCCCGTGAAGCTCCACCTCCGGGAGGGGTGGTCAGTTGGGTGCCCATCCCCTCTCGCCCTGCGAGTACCCCCCCCCCCCCCCCCCTCCGTCACACCTACCCCTCCCCGCATCAGATCTCTGCGTCCCTCTCCCAGGAGAGGAGGGCCTGGAGGGGGTCGTTTCAGCGTCCATTTTCGAGGGGACCAGCTGTCGGTTCTCCTGGTGCCAAGCACGTAAAGAGGTGGTGGTGCGGGGGTGTTAGAATTAGAAAGAACTGCCCCGTCTCCAGTGGCCGCTGACCCTCCCTCCGTCCCTCCCACACAGCGAGGGGGCCGCAGAGAGCACCGCGAACCCCCCCCCCCTCCCCATCCTCCTGTCTCCCCGCAATCCATGGATGCCAGCGGTGGGGGGGGGCGAGTGGAGCCAGAAGACCCCAGGAAAGGGAGAAGTTTGGGGTGGGGAATGGAATCCCGAGCCCCACCACCCCCTTGCGGGCAGCTTGGGGAACGAACAACCCGCCCGCAACACCACCACCCCCCCCCCCCCCCCCCCACCCAGCCCTCACCCCGACTCCAAAAACCATCTACCAGACCCACGGGCGCCTCAGCGACCCCCGGTCCAGCCGTGGGTGGGGTGGGGAGTGCGGGTGTGGGGTACGCAACCCCGAGCCGGCAGCGCTAACACCTCCCGGGGAGGGAGAAGGGAAGTGGTGGTTGGAGGGTGGGGGGGCGCGCAGAGTGCGAGGGGCATCCTGCTCAAGGTGGGGGGGGGGGGTGCGTGGAGGGGTTTCCCACAGAAGAAGACGCCACACCTCCAAAGAGGGGGAAACTTAAGGACCAGCGGGGTAACCCCCCCCCCCACACCACCAACCACTTCTTCCCCCAGCTCAGAGGTTGTGGTGCCCTCCCTCCCCCCCCCACCCCCACACAATTCCCTATCCCCCCCTCCCCCTGTCTTTGCGCCTTCCTCCCCCCCACCCCCGAGTCGAGGGCAAGGGAGGAGAATTACGGCGCAGTCCTTTAGGTGGAGCTCCCGCCCCCCTCCCTACTCCCCGGGGGTGGGTGAAAGTGGGACCACCCACCCCCCCTCCCCCCCCCCCCCAACCCCCCATGCTCTCGTCCCACTGCCACCGAGGAGTTCCCCCTTCCTCGAGCTGCTGGGGTTCCTGTGGTTCCCACCCCCCCCCCCCCCACCAAATACCCCTCTCCGTCCCGATCTGTGGGCACACCCCCCAACCCCCCGACCCCATAACGGGACACTCTTCGGACCTGTGGGGGCGCCCAGGCGTCTGGGGCGGAGCGGAGGTACGGGGTGGGGGGAGGGAACTGAGCCGCTGAGGAGCCCAGGTGGGGTGTGAGGGGAGAGCCCCTCCTTCGCCGATCCTGGTTGCAAGGTCGGTGGGGGGAGAAGTTGGCAGCTCCGTGTTGCCTGGTGTACCCCCCCTGCGGTGGCGGGGCTGGTGGTGGGGGGGGGGACTCGGAGTCCCACCATCCTGCAACCCTGAATGAAAAGTGAGGCGGGAGTTCCTGGACGGGCTCGCTGGGGGTGGGGTGGGGGTGGGCAGACTGGTGTGTCTCTCGCTGCCACCCCTTTAGATAAAGAACAAAACAGCGCGGGAAACAGGCCCTTCGGCCCAACGAGCCCGCGCCGCCACCCCGATGTTCCCACCTCTACCCGCGATCCCTGTCCGTGTTTATAGATCTATGGATTAAAAAACCAAATTTGAGACAATTTCGGGAGAATTTGTTCTGCCAATCAGCCACATCTTTGGGATGTGGGAGGAAACCGGAGCGCCCGGAGAAAACCCACGCAGGCACGGGGAGAATGCGCGAACTCCCACACAGACACAGGGCCCCAAATCCGCACAGCACAGCGACAGTCACTGAGCTGTCGTGTTGCCCATCAAATGGTCCAGGTCAAGCGTACACTAACGACGTGAAGCACTAGGATATTCTCGAAAAAAATCCAAGAGCAGCCCTCTCACGACCCATCGCGTGTATGCCCCTCGTTAGACAACAAGGTGGACCAAA
The DNA here is from genome assembly GCA_024679065.1 of Sphyrna mokarran. Taxonomy (NCBI): domain Eukaryota; kingdom Metazoa; phylum Chordata; class Chondrichthyes; order Carcharhiniformes; family Carcharhinidae; genus Sphyrna; species Sphyrna mokarran. The sequence continues at coordinate 52,639 of JAGIQG010000201.1, read as the reverse complement.
GCACCTGTAGGATAAAAACAAGTACATCAATATCATCATCTATTTACACACTTCCCAGGGACTCCCAAGGCTCATGATCCCTATTTTAAATCAGTTTTCTATACCCCTCCATTCTGTTCATGTGCCCATCTAAGTATTTCTTAAATAACTCCAGACTACCTGCCTCCACCGCTTTACTTGGCAGCGCATTCCATACCCCCACCACCGTCTGTGTGAAAAAACTCCCTCCGGCATCCAAATTATACCTGCCCACCCCCCCCCGCTCCCCCATCTCGCGTGGTGACAGTGGCACGATACTTTTACCACAAAGGTGACCGTGGCCAGAATCATCGTCAATGACAGCAGCAAAGCCACTCCCCGCAGCTCCCAGAATTTCTGGGTCATCCGTGACGCCGTGTATTTCGTGCAGACCGTTCTGGGAGAGGAAGATTTGGCTCCTGGGGTGGCGAGAAGGGGAGGGGATGAGCTTCCAGCGGGGCAGCTATCTTCTTGGGGAGATCTTTTGGGGGGTAGCGGGGTTCAAGGAGCCGGTGCCAGGCCTATTGATACACTTGACAGTCTGTGAGTCGGGGGAAGGGGACGTGCCCCTTCACTTGCCGAACGTCTACGCCCCGGTTGCCCTGGAAAGTGTCCGCTCACCTTGCGGGGGAGGGGGGTGGGTGTGTGGTGAATGCATCATCCTCGGTGGGGATTTCAACTAACCCCCTCGAGGCACGGGACCGCATCGTCTGGGGTGGCTGCAAATCTCGGTGATGGTGTGGGATCTACTCGGGACCCGCGACGTCTGGAGACGTCTCCATCCTGGCTCCGGAGCTCTCACCGAGGCGGTGGAGGGGATGTGCCGGAGCGTCTAGGATCGACCTCCTGTACGTTTCATGTTGCCCATCAGCTGGTCCAGGTCAAGCGTACACTAACGGACGTGAAGCAACTCTCGAAGCTACACCCACGAGCAGCCCTCTCTCGACCCACCGCGTGTCTGCCCCTTGTTGGACAACAAGGCGGACCCAAGCACCTGCAGGATGTAAAAAGATGTCAATAAACACACAACAAACTCTACAGACATTCATAGAACACCACAGCACAAACAGGCCCTTCGGCCCACAAGTCGCACCGATCATATCCATACATACCAGGCCATAGAACTATCTGTAACTCCCAATCCCATTAAATCCCATCCCGAAGTCTCTTAAAAGAACCCAGCGAGTTTGCGTCACGTGCCGCAGGTCAGCGCAGAGGGCATCGGTCAGCCGGAGGCCGCTATCACCCTGGGTGAGGTGACCGGAGCCTTCAACCGACCCGGGGCTGACCATCAAGTTCTTCAGGGAGTTCTGGGACATCCGGGGAGGGAAAGGAGGGGGGACTACATGGGGGAGAGCGTAGCTACTGGGGAAATGCCCCTTTCATGGCACAGGGCACTCAAGGGGGATCTCCAGCTGCTCAAAAACTGGCGCCCAGTCTCCCTCCTCAGCACGGATTACAAAATCTTGGCCAGGGCCTTGTCTTGGCGCCTGGGATCCGTGCCGGACCACCCCGACCAGTCCTACACGGCACCCAGATTGCTGGATCCACGATAAAGCCCATCTGCTCCGGGACCTCATCCATCGTCATTCCCAGAGGGCTGGTCTATCCAGCACCTTCTTGTCTGTAGATCAGGAGCACCCCCCACAGGGTGGGGAACAGGAGTCTAGAACACTACAGCACAAACAGGCCCTTCGGCCCACAAGTTGTGCCGATCATATCCATATCTACCAGGCTACAGAACTATCTGTAACTCCCAATCCCATTTAACCCCATCCAGAAGTCTCTTAAAAGACCCCAGCAAGTTCGCCTCTACCACCACCGATGGCAGCCGATTCCATTCACTCACCACCCCCTGAGTGAAAAACTTACCCCTAACATCTCCTCTGTACTTGCCCCCCCCAGCACCTTAAACTTGTGTCCTCTCGTATTGACCATTTCAGCCCGGGGAAATAGCCTCTGAGAATCCACCCTATCTATTCCTCTCAATATCTTATATCGAGGTCACCTCTCCACCTTCACGGAATGTCTGTATATTTGTCCCGTCTCCGGGGGTGGGGGGTGGTCTGCGCTCTGGCACACTTCGACAACTCGCTGCTGGAGGGCAAGCGCTTCCTGCATTCGTTCTGTCGATTCTGGGCAGGCTGGAGAAGGAAGCGGGGAGACTTCCCTTCTCTCCTCAAGGATGTGGGCAATCCCTACCTTCTGTCGAGGGGGGGGGGGGTTGACGAGGAGGCAGAAATCCAGGCTCGAGGAGGAGTGGGAGCTGCTCAACCTGGAGGCACGTCTCAGTCAGCTGGGGTACTGTGTGCGGTTTTGGTCGAGGAAGGATATATTGGCCTTGGAGTGGGTGCAGAGAAGATTCACACGGCTGATACCGGAGATGAGGGCGTTGGATTATGAGGAAAGACTGAATAGGCTAGGTTTGTACTCTTTGGAGTTTAGAAGGGGGGCTCTTACAGAGATGTATAAGATAATGAAGGGGATGGATAGGGTAGAAGTTGAGAGACTCTTCCCGCTTAGCAAAGATAGCAGGATTAGAGGACACAGCCTCAAGATTAGGGTTCAGATCAGAGTTGAGGAGGCATTTCTTCCCGCAAAGGGAGGTGAATCTTTGGAATTCTTTGCCTATAGAGTTGGTGGAGGCTTCCTCGCTGAATATGTTCAAGATTGGATGGGTTTCTGATTGACAAGGGAATTATGGGGAGAAAGCGGGAAAGTGGAACTGATCCACTATCAGATCAGCTGTGATCTTATTGAATGGTGGGGCAGGCTCGAGGGGCTGGATGGCGGATTCTGGCTCCTATTTCTTATGTTCTTAGCCTGACATGGACCTGCATCTGGAGTACAGGGAGAAGAAGGACATACTGTGGAAGAGACAGGCCTTTCAGCCCGACAAGCCAGTGCCTCCCATTTTAACACACTCAGTATCTTATTCAAGTCTTACGTTGCTCTTTGATGTTTTTGTCTACATCTAATGGGACTCCACAATCAATGGGTGGAAATTTAGAGAATTATATGTGTGCCAGTTTAAGGGAGATCCAATTCAGGGACAATTTATTGAAGCCAATCAGCCTAAAAGCAGGTTTTTGGAGTATGGGAGGAAACCGGAGCACCCGGAGAAAACCCACGCAAGCACGGGGAGAATGCGCAAACTCCTGCAGAGATTCAACCCAGGTCCCTGTAACAGTACAGCAAACAGCAATAGTCACTGAGCTGTCGTGTTGCCCGTCAGCTGGTCCAGGTCAAGCGTACACTGACGGACATGAAGCACTCGGCAACTCTCAAAGCAACCTCCAAGAGCAGCCCTTGCGTGACCCGCTGTGTGTCTGCCCCTGGTTGGACAACAAGGCGGACCCAATCACTTGTGAATGAGAAAGTAGAAATCAGTAAAATCAATAGACATACAACAGCCCATACAGACAGTGATGGAAGATCCCCAATAGCCCATACAGACAGTGATGGAAGATCCCCCAACAGCCCATACAGACAGTGATGGAAGATCCCCAATCGCCCATACAGACAGTGATGGAAGATCCCCAATAGCCCATACAGACAGTGATGGAAGATCCCAATGCCCATACAGGCATGATGGAAGATCCCCAATAGCCCATACAGACAGTGATGGAGATCCCCAATAGCCCATACAGACAGTGATGGAAGATCCCCAACAGCCCATACAGACGGTGATGGAAAATCCCCCAACAGCCCATACAGACAGTGATGGAAGATGCCCAATAGCCCATACAGACAGTGATAGAAGATCCCCCAACAGCCCATACAGACAGTGATGGAAGATCCCCAATAGTCCATACCGACAGTGATGGAAGATCCCCAACAAGCCCATACAGACAGTGATGGAAGATCCCCAACAGCCCATACAGACAGTGATGGAAGATCCCCAACAGCCCATACAGACAGTGATGGAAGATCCCCAATAGCCCATACAGACAGTGATGGAAGATCCCCAATAGCCCATACAGACAGTGATGGAAGATCCCCAATAGCCCATACAGACAGTGATGGAAGATCCCCAATAGCCCATACAGACAGTGATGGAAGATCCCCAATAGCCCATACAGACGGTGATGGAAGATCCACAACAGCCCATACAGACAGTGATGGAAGATCCCCAATAGCCCATACAGACGGTGATGGAAGATCCACAACAGCCCATACAGACAGTGATGGAAGATCCCCAATAGCCCATACAGACAGTGATGGAAGATCCCCAATAGCCCATACAGACAGTGATGGAAGATCCCCAATGGCCCATACAGACGGTGATGGAAGATCCCCAATAGCTCATACAGACAGTGATAAGGTGAAACTTATCAAACGGCCGATAGGAATCTATTAATTCCCAGGAACATCCTGAGACTCTTGATCCTCAACTAGAACATTCAATGCAAGACTGGGCGGAGAAGTGGCAGATGGACTTCAATGCGGATAAATGTGCAGTGGTCCATTTTGGCAAGAATAATGGGATAAAGGAGTACAATATAAGGGGTAGGAGTCTTAGCTGTGTTGTAGAGCAGAAGGATCTTGGGATCCGGGTCCATAGGACTCTTAAATCGGCCTCGCAGGTGGAGGAAGTGGTCAAGAAGGTGTACGGTGTACTGGCTTTCATTAATCGAGGAATAGAGTTTAGGAGTCAGGAGGTAATGATGCAGCTCTATAAGACTCTTGTCAGACCCCAGTTGGAGTATTGTGCGCAGTTCTGGTCGCCTCATTATAGGAAGGATGTAGAGCTATTGAGAGAGTTCAGAGGAGATTTACAAGGATGCTGCCTGGATTGGGAGGCAGGCCTTATGAAGATAGGTTGAGGGAGCTGGGACTCTTCTCACTGGAGAGATGTAGGTTGAGAGGCGACCTGATAGAGGTTTATAAAATGTTGAGAGGGATAGATAGGGTGGACTCTCAGAGACTATTTCCCCGAGCTGAAATGGTCACTACGAGAGGACACAGATTTAAGGTGCAGGGAAGCAAATACAGAGGGAATGTTTGGGGTAAGTTTTTCTCTCAGAGGGTGGTGAGTGAATGGAATCGGCTGCCATCGGAGATGGTAGAGGCGAACTCCCTGGGTCTTTTAAAAGACTTCTGGATGAGTATATGGGAACTAATGGGATAGGGGGTTATAGATAGGTCTGTGGATTGGTAGGTATAGATGTGATCGACGCAACTCGTGGGTCGAAGGGCCTGTTTGTGCTGTAATGTTCTATGTTCTATTCATTTGTATCCCTCTATCTCTAGTCTGCTCATGTACCTATCCAGGTAAGTCTTAAACATCTCTAGTATGTGCCTGCCTCCACCACCCTGCTTGGCAGCGCATTCCTGGCCCCCACAGCCCTCTGTGTGAAAAACCTCCCTCTGACATGCGAATTATACCTCGTCCCTCTCACCTTCAACCTGTGACCCCTCGTGATTGTCGCCTCCGACCTGGGAAAAAGCTCCCCACAGTTCACTCTATCTGTACCCTTCACCTTAAGATACAGAGGTATCTTACACACCTCTGTCACTCATTCTCCTCATTCTCCGTCACTCCAGGGACCTGTAACTTCACACAAGGATCTGGACAGCGGCTCCCCCCTTCTTCCAGTAACTGGCGAAGGGGAGGCCTGACTGTTAGCAGCTCCTCACGCTGGTTTCCCCCCCCCCCCCCACCCGCCTCCAACGTTTCCGATCCGGAGGGATCCAGACCATAGCCCAGGATTGTGACACCTCCCTCTGCTCCCCGGATCCGTCCAGCAAGGATGCCCATAGAGAGAGGGAGGACCCGCCGTAGGTCAGCGCAGAGGGCATCTGTCAGCCGGAGGCCGATGTCACCCTGGGGGAAATGGGCTGGATGGTTTGGAGGACAGGCTGGATGGTGGGGGCAATGGGCTGGATTGTGGTGGTGGGGGGGAGTAGGCTGGATGGTCGGGGGGGATGGGCTGGATGGTCGGGGGGGATGGGCTGGATGGTGGGGGGGAGAGTGGGCTGGATGGTGGGGGGATGGGCTGGATGGTCGGGGAGGGGGGAATGGGCTGGATGGTGGGGGAGGGGATGGGCTGGATGGTTGGTGCGGGGAATGGGCTGGATGGTGGGGGGAGAGTGGGATCGTTGGTGGGGGGGATGGAGTGGTGGTGGGGGGATGGGTGGATGGTGGGGGAGGCGGGCTGTAAGTTGGGGGGGGATGGGCTTATTGGTGGGGGGATGGGGTGGATGGTGGGGGGATGGACTGGATGGTGGGGGGGAAATGGCTCGTGGTGGGGGGATGGGGTGGATGTGGGGGGGAGGGGGTGAATGGTGGGGGGATGGGGTGGATGGTGGGGGGGAAATGGGCTGGATGGTGGGGGGGAGTGGCTGGATGGTGGGGGGAGTGGGCTGGATGGAGAGAATTCCACATTGTCTCAAACCTAGACCCCCCCCCTCCCCCCCCGGGTCAGTCACCCCACAGCATGAGCCATCCCACGGAAATGTCCTCTGTGCCGTGTGGAGGAGCAGAAGGATCTCGGGGTCCGGGTCCATAGGATTCTTAAATTGGCCTCGCAGGCGGAGGATGTGGTTAAGAAGGCGTCCAACCTCCGTCAATCGAGGGATTGAGTTTAGGAGTCGGGAGGTAATGCTGCAACTTTACAAGACCCTTGTCAGACCCCACTTGGAGTATTGCGTGTGGCCTCACTACAGGAAGGATGTGGAAGCTATTGAGAGGGTGCAGAGGAGATTTACAAGGATGTTGAAGGGATTGGGGGGCAGGCCTTACGAAAATAGGTTGAGGGAGCTGGGACTCTTCTCACTGGAGAGACGAAGGTTGAGAGGCGACCTGATAGAAGCTCAGATGTATTGGTGATACAAAATTGCCCTCTAGTGTCCAAAGATGTGGGGCTTGGTGGATTGGTCGTGCTAAATTGTCAGTTAGTGTCTAAAGATGTGCAGGTTAGGGTGGATTGGCCGTGCTAAATTGTCCCTTGGCGTCCAAAGATTTGCAGGTCAAGGTGAATTGGCCGTGCTAAATTGTCCCTTAGTGTCAGCAGGATGAGCTAGTGTATGGGGTTAGAGGAATAAGGTCTGGGTTGGATTGTGGTCAGTGCAGACTCGTTGGGTTGAATGGACTCCTTCTGAACTGTAGCGATTCTATGATTCCCATCTGGATAATAGAACATAGAACATTACAGCGCAGAACAGGCCCTTCGGCCTTCGATGTTGCGCCGACCAATTAGGAAAAAGCAATGACCCTCTAACCTAACCCATTCCCTTTTCATCCATAAACTTATCTACTAACCTCTTAAACGCCACCAAACTTGGCGCATCTACAACTGCAGCAGGCAGGGCATTCCATACCCTTACCACCCTCTGGGTAAAGAACCTACCTCTGACATCCGTCCTATAACTACCACCCCTTAATTTAAAGATATGTCCCCTCGTGCTAGCTTTCTCCATCCTAGGAAAAAGGCTATCACTGTCCACCCTATCTAAACCTCTAATCATCTTATATGTTTCAATAAGGTCTCCTCTTAGTCGCCTTGTTTCTAACGAAAACAACCTCAAATTCCTCAGTCTCTCTTCATAAGACCTGCCCTCCATACCAGGCAACATCCTGGTAAACCTCCTCTGTACCCTCTCCAATGCCTCCACATCCTTCTTATAATGTGGGGACCAGAACTGCACACAATACTCCAAGTGCGCCGCACTAGAGTTTTGTACAGTTGCAACATGACGTTGCGGCTCCGAAATTCAATCCCCCTACCAATAAAAGCTAAGACTCCGTATGCCTTCTAAACAACCTTATCGACTTGACTGCCTACTTTCAGGGATCTATGCACAAATACACCAAGATCCCTCTGTTCATCAACACTACTAAGAATCCTACCATTAGCCCTATACTCTACACATTTATTATTCCTGCCATAGTGCATTACCTCACACTTTTCCACATTAAACTCCATTTGCCACCTCTCGGCCCATCTCTGCAACTTGTCCAAGTCCCTCTGCAAACTATAACACCCCTCTTCACTATCTACCACTCCACCGACTTTAGTGTCATCTGCAAATTTACTAATCCATCCTGCAATACCCTCATCCCGATCATTTATAAAAATTACAAACAGCAGGGGCCCCAAAACAGACCCCTGAGGTACACCACTTGTCACCGAACTCCACGATGAATATCTGCCATCAACCACCACCCTCTGTCTTCTATCTGCTAGCCAATTCCTAACCCAATTAGCTAAATCACCCTCTATCCCATACATCTGCATTTTCTGCAGAAGTCTTCCATGGGCCACCTTATCAAACGCCTTACTAAAGTCCATATATACCACATCAACCGCCTTACCCCCATCCACCTCTTTGGTCACTTTTTCGAAAAACTCAATAAGGTTAGTAAGGCACGACCTACCCTTCACAAAACCATGCTGACTATCCCCAATCAATTCATTTCTCTCTAAATAACTATAAATCCTATCCCTAATAATTCTTTCCAATACTGTGCCCACAACAGAAGTAAGACTCACCGGCCTATAATTCCCTGGAATGTCTCTATTCCCCTTATTGAACAATGGGACCACATTCGCTATCCTCCAGTCTTCCAGCACTATACCCGTAACCAACGACGACCTGAAGATCAGAGCCAGAGGCTCTGCAATCTCCTCTCTCGCCACCCAGAGAATCCTAGGGTAAATCCCGTCTGGCCCAGGGGACTTATCTAACTTCAAAACCCCAAGAATATCTAGCACATCCTCCTTATCTACTTCAATACTTTCCAGTTTGCAACCCTGTGTCCCAGTGTTCTCCACAACTACATTTACATCTCCCTGCGTGAATACCGAAGAGAAATATTTATTCAGTGCCTCTCCAATCTCTCCAGGCTCCACGCACAACTTCCCACTGCTGTCTCTGACTGGCCCTAATCTTGTCCTAATGTCACTGTGAGTGAGTCTGACTGAGTATTTGTGGGGATTGATGCAGGGAGGAGTTGGGGAGATTTCATGATTAGGACAGAGTGAAGACAAGACCACAGTGCGATTCCGGCGGGGGGGGTTGGAATCGGGATTGTCGATAAGCCGTGATGGCACGCACTCTGTGTGCAGAGGGACGAAGGAGCCGAGGCCTGAGTTTGCCAAATTGATACAAGACCAAACGCAGTACAAAACTAGAAGCTGTGTATCTGATCGAGAACCAGCTACGGCAACCACACAACAGGGCCAACTAGCCACACAAACAGAAATAGCTCTGCCCCGCGTGATAGCCTTCGCAGAGAGAGGTGTCTATCTGTTCAGCTCAGGCCCTGAATGCTTCGGAAGGGATTAGAAACAGGGTCAGCTCAGCTCATTCAGGAGGGCATTGCGACAAGAGCCAGCTCTGGTCGCCACTCAGGAACTCCAGAGGGACAATTCCTTCTGGTGGAGATAAGGAACCCCGAGTGGGATTGGTCCACAGGCCTCTTAAAGGCCTCTTCATTGGCGGACAGGCCTCTGAACGCGAGGCCAATCTGAGGACCAACGCGAGAGAGAAACGGTCACAAGTCTTGCCTTCTTTTGCTCAAGGGATGTGGGGGCTAAACCCACATCCTCCTCCATCTCCAATTGCCCCCCCCTCAAGAAGGGGGGGGGGTGGGTGAGCCGCCATCTTGAACCGGCTCTCGCTCCCCCTCCCCATTGGTGATGTAGGTACACCCGCGGCGCTGTTAGGAGGGAGTTGCAGGATTTGGAGGCCAGCCGCAGTGAAGGAACGGCCGATATATTTCCAAGTCAGGATGGAGTGTGGGCAGGGGCAACTTATAGGCAGTGGGAGTTCCCCAAGCTGCTCCCCACCCCCGTCCTTCTCAGAGGGTCGAGGTTTGGAAGGTGCTGTGGAAGGAGGCTTGGCGAGTTGCTGTGGGGTATCTTGTAGACGGGACACACTATGTGCGTGGGTGGTGGAAGGAGGGAGTGTTTGGAGTTAGTGTGTCGATCGAGCAGACGGGGAGAGGGGGGCTGCTTTGTCCCGGGTGGTGTCGAGCTTCTCGAGTGTTGTCGGGAGCCGCACCCATCCCAGGCGAGCGGAGACAGAGTCCCATCACATTCCTGCCTTGTGTCCTTGTGGATGGGGGGACCGACTTTGGGAAGGGAGGCAGGAGGTGAGTTACTCTCCGCAGGATTCCCGGCCTCTGACCCACACTGGGAGACTCAGGATTGGTACGGTTGGATCCCAGTTCAGTTTCTGCTCAATGGGAACGCCCAGGATGTGGGGGAAGGGAGGAGGGTTCAACGATGATGATGGGACTGAACGTGAGGGAGATGGTTTGAATCCCTCTTGCTGGAGATGGACATTGCCTGATATTTGTGTGTGTGTGTGTGTGTGTGTGTGTGTATGTGTGAGAGGAGGGCAAACGTTATCTGCTACTGTCCGAATATCGTCCAAGTTTTGCTGTGCTTGGACACGGGACTGTTTCAGTATCTGAGGAGTGTACTCACTCAGCACCGACCCTCCCCGCAGTGCGGCGCTCCCTCAGCACCAAACCTCCCCACAGTGCGGCGCTCCCTCAGCACCGACCCTCCCCACAGTGCGGCGCTCCCTCAGCACCAACCCTCCCGCAGTGCAGCACTCCCTCAGCACCGACCTCCCCACAGTGCGGCATTCCCTCAGCATCGACCCTCCCCACAGTGCGGCCCTCCCTCAGCACCGACCCTCGCAGTGCGGCGCTCCCTCAGCACTGACCCTCCGCAGTGCGGCACTCCTCAGCACTGACCCTCCCACAGTGCGGCGCCCCCTCAGCACCGACCCTCAACACAGTGCGGCGCTCCTCAGCACCGACCCTCCCCGCAGTGCGGCGCTCCCTCAGCACCACCCTTCCCACATGCAGCGCTCCCTCAGCACCGACCCTCCCGCAGTGCGGCGCTCCCTCAACACCGACCCTCCCACAGTGCGGCGCTCCCTCAGCACTGACCCTCCCCACAGTGCGGCGCTCCCTCAGCACCGACCCCCCACAGTGCGGCGCTCCCTCAGCACCGACCCTCCCCCCACAGTGCGGCGCTCCCTCAGCACTGACCCTCCCACAGTGCGGCGCTCCCTCAGCACCGACCCTCCCACAGTGCGGCGCTCCCTCAGCACCGACCCTCCCCACAGTGCGGCGCTCCCTCAGCACCGACCCTCCCCACAGTGCGGCGCTCCCTCAGCACCGACCCTCCCCACACAGTGCGGCGCTCCCTCAGCACCGACCCTCCCACAGTGCGGCGCTCCCTCACCACCGACCCTCCCGCAGTGCGGCGCTCCCTCAGCACCGACCCTCCCGCAGTGCGGCGCTCTCTCAGCACTGACCCTCCCCACACAGTGCGATTGTCCCTCAGCACTGACCCTCCCGCAGTGCGGCGCTCTCTCAGCACCGACCCTCCCCACACAGTGCGGCGCTCCCTCAGCACCGACCCTCCCGCAGTGCAAATGTGGAGCATAACTCAACCAACGTTGTCTACCTGATATGCTGAGGAAAGGATGTCTCGGAGCACGGTACACTGGGGAGACCATGCAGACGTTACTATGAACGAACATCGCTCGACAATCAACAGGCAAGACCGTCCCCTTCCTGTTGGCGAACACTTCACGGGCATTCGGCCTCTGACCCTCAGGTAAGCGTTAGAACATAGAACATAGAACAATACAGCACAGAACAGGCCCTTCGGCCTTCGATGTTGTGCCGACCAAAATAAAAAGCAATCCCCCTCCTAACTAAACCATTCCCTTCTCTTCCATATACTTATCAACTAACCTCTTAAACGCCACCAAACTTGGCGCATCTACAACAGCTGCAGGCAGGGCATTCCACTCCCTAATCACTCTTTGAGTAAAGAACCTAAATCTCACTAACTGTCCTGTCTGGAGACAGTACACATCTCTTTAACCCGTGCTTAACCCTCCCTCCGCTCACAGTGTCTGTACCATTGAGACTTGATTTCCTGGAAAGACTTGATCTCCAACCACTATTCTGTAAATTGAGTTGGTGTCTTCCTATGTCCTGTTTGTGAACACACCTCACACTTAGCTAACGTCAGAGCAAGCGCTCCGAAAGTTGTGGCTCGTACTGTCAAATCAACCTGTTGGACATTAACCCTGTGTTGTGAGACTTCTTACTGGTGAGATACAGGCAGGCACAGGTGGTGTGAAGTGAAGGGATAGGTTGATGTGGAGATATATTTGATGTGTGAAACCTCCATCTGTGTTTCTGTCAGTTTCTGATGGTGGCTGAGGTTTCTCTCAGTTTCCCACACGAGAGGGTGGTGCACTCAGAGGGACAGAGGAATGGAGAACAGTGGTTGACACCTCGCCATGGGCTCCCACCCTCCCCTCTCCTTCTCACGCTCGATACAGATGCTGGAACTGTATCTGATCTCCTCGCCTTGGTCACCAGAACCTCGACTCTGCCCCATATCAAGCAAACTGATGAGTCATAAACCCTGTCACATCCTCCTGACGGCTCAGTCCCCAAAGTTATCGACAGACTCCCTCTTTAACAGAGAGTCCCTGACTGAGAGACTCCCTCTTCAACAGGGGTCCCTGATGGAGAGACTCCCTCTTTAACAGGGGAGTCCCTGACGGAGAGACTCCCTCTTTAACAGGAGTCCCTGATGGAGAGACTCCCTCTTTAACAGAGTCCCTGACGGAGAGACTCCCTCTTTAACAGGGAGTCCCTGATGGAGAGACTCCCTCTTTAACAGGGAGTCCCTGATGGAGAGACTCCCTCTTTAACAGGAGTCCCTGACGGAGAGACTCCCTCTTTAACAGGAGTCCCTGACGGAGAGACTCCCTCTTTAACAGGGAGTCCCTGATGGAGAGACTCCCTCTTTAACAGGGAGTCCCTGATGGAGAGACTCCCTCTTTAACAGGAGTCCCTGATGGAGAGACTCCCTCTTTAACAGGAGTCCCTGACGGAGAGACTCCCTCTTTAACAGGGAGTCCCTGACAGAGAGACTCCCTCTTTAACAGGAGTCCCTGACGGAGAGACTCCCTCTTTAACAGGAGTCCCTGACGGAGAGACTCCCTCTTTAACAGGAGTCCCTGATGGAGAGACTCCCTCTTTAACAGGGAGTCCCTGACGGAGAGACTCCCTCTTTAACAGGGAGTCCCTGATGGAGAGACTCCCTCTTTAACAGGAGTCCCTGACGGAGAGACTCCCTCTTTAACAGGAGTCCCTGACGGAGAGACTCCCTCTTTAACAGGGAATCCCTGACAGAGAGACTCCCTCTTTAACAGGAGTCCCTGACAGAGAGACTCCCTCTTTAACAGGGGTCCCTGACGGAGAGACTCCCTCTTTAACAGGGGAGTCCCTGATGGAGAGACTCCCTCTTTAACAGGGGAGTCCCTGATGGAGAGACTCCCTCTTTAACAGGAGTCCCTGATGGAGAGACTCCCTCTTTAACAGAGTCCCTGACAGAGAGACTCCCTCTTTAACAGGGAGTCCCTGATGGAGAGACTCCCTCTTTAACAGGGAGTCCCTGACGGAGAGACTCCCTCTTTAACAGGAGTCCCTGACGGAGAGACTCCCTCTTTAACAGGAGTCCCTGATGGAGAGACTCCCTCTTTAACAGGGAGTCCCTGACGGAGAGACTCCCTCTTTAACAGGGATCCCTGACAGAGAGACTCCCTCTTTAACAGGGGTCCCTGATGGAGAGACTCCCTCTTTAACAGGGAGTCCCTGACAGAGAGACTCCCTCTTTAACAGGGATCCCTGACGGAGAGACTCCCTCTTTAACAGGGATCCCTGACGGAGAGACTCCCTCTTTAACAGGGGAGTCCCTGACAGAGAGACTCCCTCTTTAACAGGGATCCCTGACAGAGAGACTCCCTCTTTAACAGGGAGTCCCTGACGGAGAGACTCCCTCTTTAACAGGGAGTCCCTGACGGAGAGACTCCCTCTTTAACAGGGATCCCTGACGGAGAGACTCCCTCTTTAACAGGGGTCCCTGACGGAGAGACTCCCTCTTTAACAGGGAGTCCCTGACAGAGAGACTCCCTCTTTAACAGGGATCCCTGACGGAGAGACTCCCTCTTTAACAGGAGTCCCTGACAGAGAGACCCTCTTTAACAGGAGTCCCTGATGGAGAGACTCCCTCTTTAACAGGAGTCCCTGATGGAGAGACTCCCTCTTTAACAGGGTCCCTGACGGAGAGACTCCCTCTTTAACAGGGAGTCCCTGACGGAGAGACTCCCTCTTTAACAGAGTCCCTGACGGAGAGACTCCCTCTTTAACGAGTCCCTGATGCAGAGACTCCCTCTTTAACAGGGGTCCCTGACGGAGAGACTCCCTCTTTAACAGGAGTCCCTGATGGAGAGACTCCCTCTTTAACAGGAGTCCCTGATGGAGAGACTCCCTCTTTAAACAAGGAGTTCCTGACTGAGAGACTCCCTCTTTAACAGGGGAGTCCCTAACGGAGAGAGTCCCTCTTTAACAGAGTCCGTGACTGAGAGACTCCCTCTCAACAGGAGTCCCTGATGGAGAGACTCCCTCTTTAACAAGGGACTCCCTGATTGAGAGACTCCCTCTTTAACAAGTGAGTCCCTGACTGAGAGACTCCCTCTTTAACAGGGGAGTCCCTAACGGAGAGAGTCCCTCTTTAACAGAGTCCGTGACTGAGAGACTCCCTCTCAACAGGAGTCCCTGATGGAGAGACTCCCTCCTTAACAAGGGACTCCCTGATGGAGAGACTCCCTCTTTAACAGAGAGTCCCTGATGGAGAG
>JAGIQG010000201.1:30430-32930 GCA_024679065.1 Sphyrna mokarran | reverse complement strand
TCGGGGTGGTTTATATATAGAATAACAGATACCCGGGAGTGAGTTACAGACTGGAATCTAATCGAGGGGTTCGGGGTGGTTTATATATAGAATAACAGATACCCGGGAGTGAGTTACAGACTGGAATCTAATCGAGGGGTTCGGGGTGGTTTATATATAGAATAACAGATACCCGGGAGTGAGTTACAGACTGGAATCTAATCGAGGGGTTCGGGGTGGTTTATATATAGAATAACAGATACCCGGGAGTGAGTTACAGACTGGAATCTAATCGAGGGGTTCGGGGTGGTTTATATATAGAATAACAGATACCCGGGAGTGAGTTACAGACTGGAATCTAATCGAGGGGTTCGGGGTGGTTTATATATAGAATAACAGATACCCGGGAGTGAGTTACAGACTGGAATCTAATCGAGGGGTTCGGGGTGGTTTATATATAGAATAACAGATACCCGGGAGTGAGTTACAGACTGGAATCTAATCGAGGGGTTCGGGGTGGTTTATATATAGAATAACAGATACCCGGGAGTGAGTTACAGACTGGAATCTAATCGAGGGGTTCGGGGTGGTTTATATATAGAATAACAGATACCCGGGAGTGAGTTACAGACTGGAATCTAATCGAGGGGTTCGGGGTGGTTTATATATAGAATAACAGATACCCGGGAGTGAGTTACAGACTGGAATCTAATCGAGGGGTTCGGGGTGGTTTATATATAGAATAACAGATACCCGGGAGTGAGTTACAGACTGGAATCTAATCGAGGGGTTCGGGGTGGTTTATATATAGAATAACAGATACCCGGGAGTGAGTTACAGACTGGAATCTAATCGAGGGGTTCGGGGTGGTTTATATATAGAATAACAGATACCCGGGAGTGAGTTACAGACTGGAATCTAATCGAGGGGTTCGGGGTGGTTTATATATAGAATAACAGATACCCGGGAGTGAGTTACAGACTGGAATCTAATCGAGGGGTTCAGGGTGGTTTATATATAGAATAACAGATACCCGGGAGTGAGTTACAGACTGGAATCTAATCGAGGGGTTCGGGATGGTTTATATATAGAATAACAGATACCCGGGAGTGAGTTACAGACTGGAATCTAATCGAGGGGTTCGGGGTGGTTTATATATAGAACACCAGGTACCCGTGAGTGAGTTACAGACTGGAATCTAATCGAGGGGTTCGGGGTGGTTTATATATAGAATAACAGATACCCGGGAGTGAGTTACAGACTGGAATCTAATCGAGGGATTCGGGGTGGTTTATATATAGAATAACAGATACCCGGGAGTGAGTTACAGACTGGAATCTAATCGAGGGGTTTGGGGTGGTTTATATATAGAATAACAGATACCCGGGAGTGAGTTACAGACTGGAATCTAATCGAGGGGTTCGGGGTGGTTTATATACAGAATAACAGATACCCGGGAGTGAGTTACAGACTGGAATCTAATCGAGGGGTTCGGGGTGGTTTATATATAGAATAACAGATACCCGGGAGTGAGTTACAGACTGGAATCTAATCGAGGGGTTCGGGGTGGTTTATATACAGAATAACAGATACCCGGGAGTGAGTTACAGACTGGAATCTAATCGAGGGGTTCGGGGTGGTTTTATATATAGA
The DNA here is from genome assembly GCA_024679065.1 of Sphyrna mokarran. Classification (NCBI taxonomy): domain Eukaryota; kingdom Metazoa; phylum Chordata; class Chondrichthyes; order Carcharhiniformes; family Carcharhinidae; genus Sphyrna; species Sphyrna mokarran. Next base: position 31,298 of record JAGIQG010000201.1, on the reverse strand, counting down.
ATAACAGATACCCGTGAGTGAGTTACAGACTGGAATCTAATCGAGGGGTTCGGGGTGGTTTATATATAGAATAACAGATACCCGGGAGTGAGTTACAGACTGGAATCATTTTGCAAATATTGTGGATGTTTTTTGGGACAGTGTAAGAGGGAGCTTTACTCTGTTCTAACCCCGTGCTGTACCTGTCCCTGGGATTGTTTGATTGGGGACAGTGTAGAGGGAGCTTTACTCTGTATCTAACCCTGCTGTACCTGTCCTGGGAGTGTTTGATGGGGGGACAGTGTAGAGGGAGCTTTACTCTGTATCTAACCCCGTGCTGTACCTGTCCTGGGAGTGTTTGATGGGGGACAGTGTAGAGGGAGCTTTACTCTGTATCTAACCCCGTGCTGTACCTGTCCTGGGAGTGTTTGATGGGGGACAGTGTAGAGGGAGCTTTACTCTGTATCTAACCCCGTGCTGTACCTGTCCTGGGAGTGTTTGAATGGGGGACAGTGTAGAGGGAGCTTTACTCTGTATCTAACCCCGTGCTGTACCTGTCCTGGGAGTGTTTGATGGGGGACAGTGTAGAGGGAGCTTTACTCTGTATCTAACCCCGTGCTGTACCTGTCCTGGGAGTGTTTGATGGGAGGACAGTGTAGAGGGAGCTTTATCTGTATCTACCCCGTGCTGTACCTGTCCTGGGAGTGTTTGATGGGGGGACAGTGTAAAGGGAGCTTTACTCGGTATCTAACCCCGTGCTGTACCTGTCCTGGGAGTGTTTGATGGGGGACAGTGTAGAGGAGCTTTACTCTGTATCTAACCCCGTGCTGCACCTGTCCTGGGAGTGTTTGATGGGGACAGTGTAGGGGAGCTTTACTCTGTATCTAAC
>JAGIQG010000201.1:0-30330 GCA_024679065.1 Sphyrna mokarran | reverse complement strand
GAGAGACAGAGAAAGAGAGAGAGAGACAGAGAGAGAGAGAGAGAGACAGAGAGATAGAGACAGAGAGAGAGAGAGAGAGAAAAGACAGAGCGAGAGACAGAGAGAGAGAGACCAGAGAGAGAGACAGAGAAACAGATAGAGAGACAGAGAGAGACAGAGAGAAAGAGAGAGAGAGAGAGAGAGAGAGAGAGAGAGAGAGAGAGAGAGAGAGAGAGAGAGAGAGAGACAGAGAGAGAGAGAGAGAGAGACAGAGAGACAGAGAGAGAGACAGAGAGACAGAGAGAGACAGAGAGACAGAGAGAGACAGAGAGAGAGAGAGAGAGACAGAGAGAGAGAAGAGACAGAGAGAGAGAGGGAGAGAGACAGAAGAGAGAGAGAGAGACAGAGAACACAGAGAGACTGGAATCTAATCGAGGGGTTCGGGGTGGTTTATATATAGAATAACAGATACCCGGGAGTGAGTTACAGACTGGAATCTAATCGAGGGGTTCGGGGTGGTTTATATATAGAATAACAGATACCCGGGAGTGAGTTACAGACTGGAATCTAATCGAGGGGTTCGGGGTGGTTTATATATAGAATAACAGATACCCGGGAGTGAGTTACAGACTGGAATCTAATCGAGGGGTTCGGGGTGGTTTATATATAGAATAACAGATACCCGGGAGTGAGTTACAGACTGGAATCTAATCGAGGGGTTCGGGGTGGTTTATATATAGAATAACAGATACCCGGGAGTGAGTTACAGACTGGAATCTAATCGAGGGGTTCGGGAGGTGGTTTATATATAAAATAACAGATACCCAGGAGTGAGTTACAGACTGGAATCTAATCGAGGGGTTCGGGGTGGTTTATATATAGAATAACAGATACCCGGGAGTGAGTTACAGACTGGAATCTAATCGAGGGGTTCGGGGTGGTTTATATATAGAATAACAGATACCCGGGAGTGAGTTACAGACTGGAATCTAATCGAGGGGTTCGGGGTGGTTTATATATAGAATAACAGATACCCGGGAGTGAGTTACAGACTGGAATCTAATCGAGGGGTTCGGGGTGGTTTATATATAGAATAACAGATACCCGGGAGTGAGTTACAGACTGGAATCTAATCGAGGGGTTCGGGGTGGTTTATATATAGAATAACAGATACCCGGGAGTGAGTTACAGACTGGAATCTAATCGAGGGGTTCGGGGTGGTTTATATATAGAATAACAGATACCCGGGAGTGAGTTACAGACTGGAATCTAATCGAGGGGTTCGGGGTGGTTTATATATAGAATAACAGATACCCGGGAGTGAGTTACAGACTGGAATCTAATCGAGGGGTTCGGGGTGGTTTATATATAGAATAACAGATACCCGGGAGTGAGTTACAGACTGGAATCTAATCGAGGGGTTCGGGGTGGTTTATATATAGAATAACAGATACCCGGGAGTGAGTTACAGACTGGAATCTAATCGAGGGGTTCGGGGTGGTTTATATATAGAATAACAGATACCCGGGAGTGAGTTACAGACTGGAATCTAATCGAGGGGTTCGGGGTGGTTTATATATAGAATAACAGATACCCGGGAGTGAGTTACAGACTGGAATCTAATCGAGGGGTTCGGGTGGTTTATATATAGAATAACAGATACCCGGGAGTGAGTTACAGACTGGAATCTAATCGAGGGGTTCGGGGTGGTTTATATATAGAATAACAGATACCCGGGAGTGAGTTACAGACTGGAATCTAATCGAGGGGTTCGGGGTGGTTTATATATAGAATAACAGATACCCGGGAGTGAGTTACAGACTGGAATCTAATCGAGGGGTTCGGGATGGTTTATATATAGAATAACAGATACCCGGGAGTGAGTTACAGACTGGAATCTAATCGAGGGGTTCGGGGTGGTTTATATATAGAATAACAGATACCCGGGAGTGAGTTACAGACTGATTATCGAGGGTTCGGGGTTTATATATAGATAACAGATACCCGGAGGAGTTACAGCTGGATCTAATCGAGGGGTTCGGGGTGGTTTATATATAGAATAACAGATACCCGGGAGTGAGTTACAGACTGGAATCTAATCGAGGGGTTCGGGGTGGTTTATATATAGAATAACAGATACCCGGGAGTGAGTTACAGACTGGAATCTAATCGAGGGGTTCGGGGTGGTTTATATATAGAATAACAGATACCCGGGAGTGAGTTACAGACTGGAATCTAATCGAGGGGTTCGGGATGGTTTATATATAGAATAACAGATACCCGGGAGTGAGTTACAGACTGGAATCTAATCGAGGGGTTCGGGGTGGTTATATATAGAATAACAGATACCCGGGAGTGAGTTACAGACTGGAATCTAATCGAGGGGTTCGGGGTGGTTTATATATAGAATAACAGATACCCGGGAGTGAGTTACAGACTGGAATCTAATCGAGGGGTTCGGGGTGGTTTATATATAGAATAACAGATACCCGGGAGTGAGTTACAGACTGGAATCTAATCGAGGGGTTCGGGGTGGTTTATATATAGAATAACAGATACCCGGGAGTGAGTTACAGACTGGAATCTAATCGAGGGGTTCGGGGTGGTTTATATATAGAATAACAGATACCCGGGAGTGAGTTACAGACTGGAATCTAATCGAGGGGTTCGGGGTGGTTTATATATAGAATAACAGATAACCGGGAGTGAGTTACAGACTGGAATCTAATCGAGGGGTTCGGGGTGGTTTATATATAGAATAACAGATACCCGGGAGTGAGTTACAGACTGGAATCTAATCGAGGGGTTCGGGGTGGTTTATATATAGAATAACAGATACCCGGGAGTGAGTTACAGACTGGAATCTAATCGAGGGGTTCGGGGTGGTTTATATATAGAATAACAGATACCCGGGAGTGAGTTACAGACTGGAATCTAATCGAGGGGTTCGGGGTAGTTTATATATAGAATAACAGATACCCGGGAGTGAGTTGCAGAGTGAAATCATTTTGCAAATATTGTGGATGTTTTTGGGGACAGTGTAGAGGGAGCTTTACTCTGTATCTAACCCCGTGCTGTACCTGTCCTGGGAGTGTTTGATGTGGGGACAGTGTAGAGGGAGCTTTACTCTGTATCTAACCCCGTGCTGTACCTGTCCTGGGAGTGTTTGATGGGGGGGACAGTGTAGAGGGAGCTTTACTCTGTATCTAACCCCGTGCTGTACCTGTCCTGGGAGTGTTTGATGGGGGACAGTGTAGAGGAGCTTTTTCTGTATCAACCCCGTGCTGTACCTGTTCTGGGAGTGTTTGATGGGGGGACAGTGTAGAGGGAGCTTTACTCTGTATCTAACCCCGTGCTGTACCTGTCCTGGGAGTGTTTGATGGGGGGACAGTGTAGAGGGAGCTTTACTCTGTATCTAACCCCGTGCTGTACCTGTCCTGGGAGTGTTTGATGGGGGACAGTGTAGAGGGAGCTTTACTCTGTATCTAACCCCGTGCTGTACCTGTCCTGGGAGTGTTTGATGGGGGACAGTGTAGAGGGAGCTTTACTCTGTATCTAACCCCGTGCTGTACCTGTCCTGGGAGTGTTTGATGGGGGGACAGTGTAGAGGGAGCTTTACTCTGTATCTAACCCCGTGCTGTACCTGTCCTGGGAGTGTTTGATGGGGGGACAGTGTAGAGGGAGCTTTACTCTGTATCTAACCCCGTGCTGTACCTGTCCTGGGAGTGTTTGATGGGGGACAGTGTAGAGGGAGCTTTACTCTGTATCTAACCCCGTGCTGTACCTGTCCTGGGAGTGTTTGATGGGGGGACAGTGTAGAGGGAGCTTAACTCTTTATCTAACCCCGTGCTGTACCTGTCCTGGGTGGGGGACAGTGTAGAGGGAGCTTTACTCTGTATCTAACCCCGTGCTGTACCTGTCCTGGGAGTGTTTGATGGGGGACAGTGTAGAGGGAGCTTTACTCTGTATCTAACCCCGTGCTGTACCTGTCCTGGGAGTGTTTGATGGGGGACAGTGTAGAGGGAGCTTTACTCTGTATCTAACCCCGTGCTGTACCTGTCCTGGGAGTGTTTGATGGAGGGACAGTGTAGAGGGAGCTTTACTCTGTATCTAACCCCGTGCTGTACCTGTCCTGGGAGTGTTTGATGGGGGGACAGTGTAGAAGGAGCTTTACTCTGTATCTAACCCCGTGCTGTACCTGTCCTGGGAGTGTTTGATGGGGGGACAGTGTAGAGGGAGCTTTACTCTGTATCTAACCCCGTGCTGTACCTGTCCTGGGAATGTTTGATGGGGGGACAGTGTAGCGGGAGCTTTACTCTGTACCTAAGCTTGATTTATTTGCTAGTAAACTCACACAGGCTTTCGGGGTTTCTCTCTTTTTTGGGACGAGTGCCAAATTCTGGGGTCGGAGCAGAGAACAGCACAGAGAGTTTACAGATCTCTGAGTAGAATGCGAATGTTTGCACCTAACCCACAATTCAAGTGGTTAACAGTGTGAGTGGAAGGAACACTGAGCTCAGGTTAGAGAGATGTGTCTGCATTGTGCAGTAAGTGAGGGTTTGCAAACCCATGTTCATCGTGGAGTTTGGTTACAAGTGGTGTACCTCCGGGATCTGTTTTGGGGCCCCTGCTGTTTCTAATTTTTATCAATGATCTGGATGAGGGTATTGAAGGATGGATTAGTAAATTTGCAGATGACACTAAAGTCGGTGGAGTGGTAGATAGTGAAGAGGGGTGTTATAGTTTGCAGAGGGACTTGGACAAGTTGCAGAGCTGGGCCGAGAGGTGGCAAATGGAGTTTAATGTGGAAAATTGTGAGGTAATGCACTATGGCAGAAATAATAAATGTGTAGAGTATAGGGCAAATGGTAGGATTCTTAGTAGTTTAGATGAACAGAGGGATCTTGGTGTGTATGTGCATAGATCCCTGAAAGTAGGCAGTCAGGTCGAGAAGGTTGTTAGGAAGGAATATGGAGTCTTGGCTTTTATTGGTAGAGGGATTGAATTTCGGAGCCGCAACGTCATGTTGCAACTGTACAAAACTCTAGTGCGGGCGCACTTGGAGTATTGTGTGCAGTTCTGGTCCCCACATTATAAGAAAGATGTGGAGGCATTGGAGAGGGTACAGAGGAGGTTTACCAGGATGTTGCCTGGTATGGAGGGCAGGTCTTATGAAGAGAGGCTGAGAGATTTGAGGTTGTTTCGTTAGAAAGAAGGCGGCTAAGAGGAGACCTTATTGAAACATATAAGATGATTAGAGGTTTAGATAGGGTGGACAGTGATAGCCTTTTTCCTAGGATGGAGAAAGCTAGCACGAGGGGACATAGCTTTAAATTAAGGGGTGGTAGTTATAGGACGGATGTCAGAGGTAGGTTCTTTACCCAGAGGGTGGTAAGGTATGGAATGCCCTGCCTGCGTCAGTTGTAGATGCGCCAAGTTTGGTGGCGTTTAAGAGGTTAGTAGATAAGTTTATGGATGAAAAGGGAATGGTTTAGGTTAGAGGGTCATTGCTTTTTCCTAATTGGTCGGCGCAACATCGAAGGCCGAAGGGCCTGTTCTGCGCTGTAATGTTCTATGTTCTATGTCGCTCTCCCTGTAACCTTCCCCCTCTTCTCTGCACGACCTGTCTTGCAAAACCCCACTCTCTGCGGACAAAAGGCACCTCTTTAAGCTGTGCTTAAGCCTCTCTCCACCCGCATTGTACCTTTAAGACTTGAATACCAGGTTAGGTGTCAAGATTCGCATTCTAATTAGTCGTCTGTGAACTCCCTGCGCCGTTACACCCTACGTCTGAGGCCAGAACTCTCCCTTTGCCTGCCAGAGAGGGAAACCTTGAAAACTTGTGGCGTTTGCTGCCAAATAAACCGGCTGGACTTTAACCTGTCAGGCTTCTGTTTTACCCCGCCCAGTCCAACGCTGGCTTCTCCACCTCACGTCTCCCCCCCACTTCTCGGACCTTCCATCCGCTGTCACCGAGGAGCTTTTTTGCAACGCCAAACAGACAGCTGCACCGCCTCGTCTTCTGCGTCTTTGTGACGCCCTCTGCGGCCGCAATTTTGTAACGCCAGCGTGCCAGCTTTGTGCCAGGGTGGGTGGGGGGGCCAGGCCTTGTTGGTTGGAAGGGGGGTGGTGGGGTTGGTGGGGGGGAGCGTAGAGTGTGCTTTACCCGCCGATTGAAAATCGTTTCGGGTTGTGAGTCCAGCGAATTTACAAGTCGGCTTCACAGCTGTGCAAACAACCCGTGCAGGGACGAACCTCAATTCGCCCTCTTTCTCTCCGCAGACCGCCGCTGCCATGTTGCCACGAGGACCAGCCGCCTTCCTCCTCCTCCTCCTCATCCTCTGTGCCTCCCGGGGCGCCCTGGGGGAGTGCAGCCTCGGCACCATCAGGGAGTGCCTCGGCGCCGAGCGGGTGCCAGGGGCCGGCCTGCTGGGCGAGGGCTTCAACGTGGTGACCCTGCAGCGCACGGGGGCCTTCGTGATTGACGTCAACAAGTGGCACCGCCCCGACGGGACCTGCACCCTCTGCCTCAACCCACTGCTGGGGGGCGCTCGGCAGCGGCTGCCCCTCTCACTGGTGGACTGGGGGGTGCGGCACTCCTGCCGGCGCTCCATCTCCAGCCGCCTCTTCCACTCCGCCGAGGAGCTGGCCGAGTCCGCCTCCTCCTCCATCTCCAACGACTGGAGTGCCGACCTCGAGGGGCTGCCCCACCCCAGTGCCGGGGGCAAGGTGGTGCTGGCTGGCTCCAAGTCGCGGCTGGTGAAGTTCGGGGCCAGCCGGAGCAAGGCAGACCGCTATGCCTTTGCTCGCCACGAGTTCCACTGCGGCTACTACCAGTGCCGGGTCAAGGACCAGCCCGTCCTCTCGTCCCAGTTTGCTAGCTTGCTGGCCGCCCTGCCCAACTCCTCGCGCCCGGACTCCAGCGGCCGCTACCAGCAGCTGGTGGGGAGCTACGGCACCCACTATGTCACGTCGGCACAGCTGGGGGGCCGCTTCCGCGACGTGACGGCACTGCGCACCTGCCGGGCGGCGTCCGACGGCTTCACCTCCGAGGAGCTGAAGGATTGCCTGGAGGTGGAGGCCAGCGCCAAGGTTGGGGTGGTGAACAGCAGCTCCTTGGCAAAGTCCAAATGCTGCCGGGAGCTGGCGCACAATCTGTCGTCCAATGGGAGCTTCCACCAGGCCTTCAGTGACCGCGACACAGATGTGGAGGGTGGTGACGCCGGCCAGGGCCTGGACCTCTTCTTCGCGGAGGACGGCACGGCCTTCACCCGCTGGGCCAACAGCCTGGTCCGCAGCCCGGGCCTGGTGCGATACGCCCTGGCCCCCCTGCACCACCTGCTGCCCCACGGCGACCCCCGGCGCGCCGCCCTGCGGGCCTACATCGTCGCCTACGTGGGGGGCAACGCCCTGAGCCAGACATGCACCAGCAAATGTCCGGCTGAGTCTCAGCGCGACCCGTCCGACCGCTGCTCCTGCCTGTGCCGCGAGGACTCCCGGGTGACGCGGCAGTGCTGCTCCACCGAGAAGGGGCTGGGCCGCCTGCGGGTGACGGTGGGGCGGGGCTCCGACCTCTGGGGCGACCTGACCTCGGGCACCGACGGCTACGTGGTGGCGCGCTGCGGCCGGGCAGAGGGGCGCACCCCCGTGTGCCCCAACAACAACAACCCGGTCTGGAACGTCACGCTGGACCTGGGCGTGGTCAAGGCCCGGGCGGGCAACCAGCTGACCCTCGAGGTCTGGGACCGCAACAAGGTCTTCAAGGACCGGCTCCTGGGCTCCTGCCAGCGGCCCCTCGCCTCCGGCAAGCACGGCGACATCGTCTACCTCAAGTACGGCAGCGTGACCTTTGAGGTGTCCTTCACCTGCGGCCCCCACCTCAGCGGCCCCTCCTGCCAGAACTATGCCCCCTCGCCCAACGGCCCCACCCTTGTCTCCACCGCCCAAGACCCAGCCCTCTCCGTCATCTTCCCCTGACCTTCGCCCTCCCCGCCTCTCTTTCTCCTCCTACCAAAACTCTTTCCCCTCCCCACTCTCTCGGCCGTTAAAGTAAGGCCCCCCCCCCCGACACTCCTCGATGATGCCGTGCCTCCGGGGCGACCGCCCGCCCCTACAACGCGTCTGCCCCCTCGCGGGGTCGGTCTCACAAGTTACTGGGGGCTCGGTGCGCGCGCCGTCAGTGAAAATCGCTCCCGCTTGCAATCCGTGTATAATCTTGTCTTTTTGCAATAAATCCAATTGAACTGCATTTAGCCTGCGCCGTGTGATGTGTCTGCTCATTGCGGTGGGTTTGCCGAGGTCCTGCGGTGAAGGGAGAGGCCATTTGGCCCATTGAGTCAAAGCCCAGGCCTTAACCAGGCGCGGGGAAGAGCGTGTCTCCCTGCTTGGGGGAGCGGAAGGCTTGACGCTGGGTGCGCCGAGATGTGAAGCGCGAGGCACAGTTGTCCGAGGAGCACTGTGTTCGATTCCCAGAAGGATAGAATCGCGTATTTGTTTACCGTGAGACATTGGAGCAGAATGAGACCCCTCGGCCCATCTGCTCCCTTCTTCTGTTGTGGTTGATATCTTCCCCATCTCCCATTCTCCAGCCTTTTCACCCTGATTAATCAGGAACCCATCTATCTCTGTCTCTCCTCTGCGGCAAAGGGTTCCACACATTCCCCAACTCTCCGGCTGAAGAGATCCCTCCCCATCTCTGATTTAAAGCATCGTCCCCTCGCTCTGAGGTTGTGCCCTCTCTGGTTGGAGTTTTTCCCACTCGTAGAAACTCCACGTCCTCTCTATCCTTGCTGTAAGTTTCAATAAGATCCCCCCTCCCTTCTAAACTCCCAACCAGACCCAAGAATCCTCAACCCGTTCCTCACACGGCAAGCTCCTCATTCCAGGGATCGTTCTTGACCCTTTCCAAGGTCCGGCACATCCGTCCTTAGACACGGCGAACCAAAACCGCTCCAAATGGGGTCTGACCAGAGCCTTATCCAACCTCAGAAGTCCATCCCTGCTCTTGCGTTCGAAGTTTGTTAGCAAGTTCAAGCATACATCTTCAAACTCATCCTAACCATGAATCATTCTTCGCACATCACACACTCGCAATCCCCCCATCCTGCAAACAGTGAATTAGCAGATGAAATGTTAAAGAACAAAAGAACAAAACAGCACGGGGGAAACAGGCCCTTCGGCCCAACGAGCCCACGCCGCCACCCCCCGATGTTCCCACCCGCGATCCCTGTCCATGTTTGTAGATCTATGGATTAAAAAACCAAATTTGAGACAATTTAGGGAGAATTTGTTCCGCCAATCAGCCACATCTTTGGGATGTGGGAGGAAACCGGAGCGCCCGGAGAAAAACCCACGCAGGCACGGGGAGAATGTGCAAACTCCCCACACAGACACAAATCCATGTATCTGCACAGCACAGCGATAGTCACTGAGCTGTCGTGTTGCCCATCAAGTGGTCCAGGTCGAGCGTACACTAACGACGTGAAACACTAGGATACTCTCAAAATCCAAGAGGGTGGTGGTTGACGGGAGATATTCAACCTGGAGTGCAGTTACAAGTGGTGTCCCTCAGGGATCTGTTTTGGGGCCACTGCTGTTTGTCATTTTTATAAATGACCTAGATGAGGGTGTAGAGGGTTGGATTAGTAAATTTGCTGACGATACCAAAGTGGGGGGAGTTGTAGACAGCGAGGATGGATGTTACAGTTTGCAGAGGGACATAGATAGGTTGCAGAGCTGGGCCGTGAGGTGGCAAATGGAATTCAATACGGATAAGTGTGAGGTGATTCACTTTGGTAGGAATAACAGGCATATGAAATATAGGGCTAATGGAAGGACCCTTAATAGTGTTGTCGAGCAGAGGGATCTTGGGGTACAAGTACATGGCTCTTTGAAAGTTGGCACCCAGGTTGATAAAGTTGTTAAGAAGGCATACGGTGTGTTAGCTTTTATTGGTAGAGGGATTGAATTTAGGAGCCGTGAGGTTATGTTACAACTGTACAAAACTCTGGTGCGGCCGCACTTGGAGTATTGCATACAGTTCTGGTCGCCGCATGATAAGAAAGATGTGGAAGCATTGGAAAGGGTGCAGAGGAGGTTTACCAGGATGTTGCCTGGTATGGTGGAAGGCCTTATGAGGAAAGGCTGAGGGACCTGAGGTTATTTTCATTAGAGAGAAGAAGGTTACGCGGTGACCTAATTGAGGCGTATAAGATGATCAAGGGATTGGATAGGGTGGATAGTGAGAGCCGTTTTCCTCGGATGGTGATGACCAACACGAGGGGACATAACTTTAAATTAAGAGGTGGTAGTTATAGGACGGATGTCAGAGGCAGGTTCTTCACACAGAGGGTGGTGAGAGCGTGGAATGCCCTGCCTGCAGCAGTTGTGGACTTGCCTACTTTGGGGGCATCCAAATGTTCGGTGGATGGGCATATGGATGATATTGGAATAGTTTAGGTTAGAGAGTCCACTGGCCGGCACAACATCGAGGGCCGAAGAGCCTGTACTGTGCTGTAATGTTCTATGTTCTAAGAGCAGCCCTCTCACGACCCATCGCGTGTTTGCCCCTTGTTAGACAACAAGGTGGACCAAAGCACCTGTAGGATAAAAACAAGTACATCAATATCATCATCTACTTACACACTTCCCAGGGACTCTCAAGGCTCATGATCCCTATTTTAAATCAGTTTTCTATACCCCTCCATTCTGTTCATGTGCCCATCTAAGTATTTCTTAAATAACTCCAGAGTACCTGCCTCCAACACTTTACTTGGCAGCGCATTCCGTGTTAGTAAGAGAGACTCAGACCCGAGAGAGGAGCATCAAAACAGGAGCCCAAACCAAGCTGTGATACACCCGGAAAGGATGCTTTCTGAGGGGCATCTGTAAAAGACATTTTCCTCTGGGGTGGGGTGGGGAGGCGGGGGGGGGGGGGGGTAGCGTGCAAATGGCTGCGGGGTGGATGGGGTAGCTACCAATCCCTCCTTATACACGATGTGGCCCAATTCCCCACCTCTGCAACTCCAAAGATATCATTAAGTTGATTGATTAGTGTCACAAGTAAGTCTTACATTAACACCACAATGAAGTTACTATGAAAATCGCCCTAGTCGCCACACTTCTGTGCCTCTTCGGGCTAATCCATCCTAACCTGCACATCTTTGGACACTAAGGGACAATTTAACACGGCCAATCCACCCTAACCTCCACATCTTTGGACACTAAGGGACAATTTAGCACGGCCAATCCACCCTAACCTACACATCTTTGGACACTAAGGGACAATTTAGCACGGCCAATCCACCCTAACCTGCACATCTTTGGACACTAAGGGACAATTTAGCACGGCCAATCCACCCTAACCTACACATCTTTGGACACTAAGGGACAATTTAGCACGGCCAATCCACCCTAACCTACACATCTTTGGACACTAAGGGACAATTTAGCACGGCCAATCCACCCTAACCTACACATCTTTGGACACTAAGGGACAATTTAGCACGGCCAATCCACCCTAACCTACACATCTTTGGACACTAAGGGACAATTTAGCACGGCCAATCCACCCTAACCTACACATCTTTGGACACTAAGGGACAATTTAGCACGGCCAATCCACCCTAACCTACACATCTTTGGACACTAAGGGACAATTTAGCACGGCCAATCCACCCTAACCTACACATCTTTGGACACTAAGGGACAATTTAGCACGGCCAATCCACCCTAACCTACACATCTTTGGACACTAAGGGACAATTTAGCACGGCCAATCCACCCTAACCTGCACATCTTTGGACACTAAGGGACAATTTAGCACGGCCAATCCACCCTAACCTACACATCTTTGGACACTAAGGGACAATTTAGCACGGCCAATCCACCCTAACCTACACATCTTTGGACACTAAGGGACAATTTAGCACGGCCAATCCACCCTAACCTACACATCTTTGGACACTAAGGGACAATTTAGCACGGCCAATCCACCCTAACCTACACATCTTTGGACACTAAGGGACAATTTAGCACGGCCAATCCACCCTAACCTACACATCTTTGGGACACTAAGGGACAATTTAGCACGGCCAATCCACCCTAACCTACACATCTTTGGGACACTAAGGGACAATTTAGCACGGCCAATCCACCCTAACCTACACATCTTTGGACACTAAGGGACAATTTAGCACGGCCAATCCACCCTAACCTACACATCTTTGGACACTAAGGGACAATTTAGCACGGCCAATCCACCCTAACCTACACATCTTTGGACACTAAGGGACAATTTAGCACGGCCAATCCACCCTAACCTACACATCTTTGGACACTAAGGGACAATTTAGCACGGCCAATCCACCCTAACCTACACATCTTTGGACACTAAGGGACAATTTAGCACGGCCAATCCACCCTAACCTACACATCTTTGGACACTAAGGGACAATTTAGCACGGCCAATCCATCGAAGTTGCACATCTTTGGACTGTGGGAGGTAACCCACGCAGACACGGGGCGAACGTGCACACTCCGCTACAGGCTTTGAGGACGGTGGGAATTGTTTGAGGCGGAATGGAACAGTCTCGGCAGCGCGGGAGAGTTTCTGATTGACTGCTTCGGAGTTGAAGGTGGTCAAATTCTTATCAGCTCCTCGCTTTGAGTGAAGAGGTTTTGAGATAATCTCCTTCGCCTCGGGTGGGGGGTGAGGGAGAGAGAGAGCAGCCGAGATGGTGTAGAGATAGTGTCAGTGCCCCGCACGCGCGCGCGCGCACACACACACACACACACCACGCAGCGAGCTGTTTCAAGCCAGACGCAGATGGAGGTCTTGAAATCTGATACAGGGGTGGGGTCAGTGGACGCAAACTGACAGAGGTCACTCACGGACATCTGCTTCTCCTCTGTGGAGCGGACATGCTAAATTTCCTTACCCTCCTGCCTGGGCGCATGCTTTTGAGTTCAGTCAGGCATCGTGGTCAGTACGGGCTTGGAGGGGCTGAAGGGCCTGTTCCTGCGCTGTCTTTTGATCTTCTACCCCATCGCTGCGCGAGATCCCACCCCACTGCAGCGGGGTTGGCGCTGCTGCCCCGCAGGGAGCCCGGTTCGATTCCCGGCTCGGGTCACTGTCTCTGTGCGCCTTCTCCCTGTGTCTGCGTGGGTTTCCTCCGGGGGCTCCGGTTTCCTCCCACAGTCAGAAAGACGTGGGCGTTAGGGTGGATTGGCCGTGCTAAATTCATAGAATCGTTATAGAATCATAGAGATTTACAACATGGAAACAAGCCCTTCAGCTCAACCTGCTCATACTGCCCCTTTGCTTTTCAACCCCAGATCTATCCCAATTGCCCGCATTTGACCCATATCCCTCTATACCCATCGTACCCATGTAACTGTCCAAATGCTTCTTAAAAGATAAAAAGTTGCTGCTTTGTGTCCAAAAATGTGTAGGTTAGGGTGGATTGGCCGTGCTAAAATGTCCCTTAGTGTCCAAAGATGTGCAGGTTAGGGTGGATTGGCTGTGCTAAATTGTCCCTTAGTGTCCAAAGATGTGTAGGTTAGGGGGAATTGACCGTGCTAAATTGTCCCTTAGTGTCCAAAGATGTGTAGGTTAGGGTGGATTGGCCGTGCTAAATTGTCCCTTAGTGTCCAAAGATGTGTAGGTTAGGGTGGATTGGCCGTGCTAAATTGTCCCTTAGTGTCCAAAGATGTGTAGGTTAGGGGGATTGGCCGTGCTAAATTGTCCCTTAGTGTCCAAAGATGTGTAGGTTAGGGTGGATTGGCCGTGCTAAATTGTCCCTTAGTGTCCAAAGATGTGCAGGTTAGGGTGGATTGGCCGTGCTAAATTGTCCCTTAGTGTCCAAAGATGTGTAGGTTAGGGTGGATTGGCCGTGCTAAATTGTCCCTTAGTGTCCAAAGATGTGCAGGTTAGGGTGGATTGGCCGTGCTAAATTGTCCCTTAGTGTCCAAAGATGTGTAGGTTAGGGTGGATTGGCCGTGCTAAATTGTCCCTTAGTGTCCAAAGATGTGTAGGTTAGGGTGGATTGGCCGTGCTAAATTGTCCCTTAGTGTCCAAAGATGTGTAGGTTAGGGTGGATTGGCCGTGCTAAATTGTCCCTTAGTGTCCAAAGATGTGCAGGTTAGGGTGGATTGGCCGTGCTAAATTGTCCCTTAGTGTCCAAAGATGTGCAGGTTAGGGTGGATTGGCCGTGCTAAATTGTCCCTTAGTGTCCAAAGATGTGCAGGTTAGGGTGGATTGGCCGTGCTAAATTGTCCCTTAGTGTCCAAAGATGTGCAGGTTAGGGTGGATTGGCCGTGCTAAATTGTCCCTTAGTGTCCAAAGATGTGTAGGTTAGGGTGGATTGGCCGTGCTAAATTGTCCCTTAGTGTCCAAAGATGTGTAGGTTAGGGTGGATTGGCCGTGCTAAATTGTCCCTTAGTGTCCAAAGATGTGTAGGTTAGGGTGGATTGGCCGTGCTAAATTGTCCCTTAGTGTCCAAAGATGTGCAGGTTAGGGTGGATTGGCCGTGCTAATTTCCCTTATGTCCAAAGATATGGCAGGTTAGGGTGGATTGGCCATGCTAAATTCCCTTAGTGTCCAAAGATGTTAGGTTAGGGGAATTGACCATGCAATTGTCCTTAGTGTCCAAAGATGTGTAGGTTAGGGTGGATTGGCCGTGCTAAATTTCCCTTATGTCCAAAGATGTGTAGGTTAGGGTGGATTGGCCGTGTTAAATTGTCCCTTAGTGTCCAAAGATGTGGAGGTTAGGGTGGATTTATCATGACACCCAGTCCCAGAGGGGGGGAAAGGACACCATATCGAACGCATTGTGCGGGTTTATTGAGATATTGAAGACACAACAATGTTTTAGAGACAAAAGTGTATTTATATTCACACAGCCTCAACGTTATATACAGTTCACAGAAGGAGCACCATTTCATCATCCAATTTACAGGAAATATCGGCACTTAATCTATCTACACACTCAAATAGTTCCATGAAAATGGTTGGACCAACTCCCCCTCCACTGTCGCCCCCATCAAACACTCCCAGGACAGGTACAGCACAGGGTTAGATACAGAGTAAAGCTCCCTCTACACTGTCCCCCCATCAAACACTCCCAGGACAGGTACAGCACGGGGTTAGATACAGAGTAAAGCTCCCTCTACACTGTCCCCCCATCAAACACTCCCAGGACAGGTACAGCACGGGGTTAGATACAGAGTAAAGCTCCCTCTACACTGTCCCCATCAAACACTCCCAGGACAGGTACAGCACGGGGTTAGATACAGAGTAAAGCTCCCTCTACACTGTCCCCCCATCAAACACTCCCAGGACAGGTACAGCACGGGGTTAGATACAGAGTAAAGCTCCCTCTACACTGTCCCCATCAAACACTCCCAGGACAGGTACAGCACGGGGTTAGATACAGAGTAAAGCTCCCTCTACACTGTCCCCCCATCAAACACTCCCAGGACAGGTACAGCACGGGGTTAGATACAGAGTAAAGCTCCCTCTACACTGTCCCCCCATCAAACACTCCCAGGACAGGTACAGCACGGGGTTAGATACAGAGTAAAGCTCCCTCTACACTGTCCCCATCAAACACTCCCAGGACAGGTACAGCACGGGGTTAGATACAGAGTAAAGCTCCCTCTACACTGTCCCCATCAAACACTCCCAGGACAGGTACAGCACGGGGTTAGATACAGAGTAAAGCTCCCTCTACACTGTCCCCATCAAACACTCCCAGGACAGGTACAGCACGGGGTTAGATACAGAGTAAAGCTCCCTCTACACTGTCCCCATCAAACACTCCCAGGACAGGTACAGCACGGGGTTAGATACAGAGTAAAGCTCCTCTACACTGTCCCCCCATCAAACACTCCCAGGACAGGTACAGCACGGGGTTAGATACAGAGTAAAGCTCCCTCTACACTGTCCCCCCATCAAACACTCCCAGGACAGGTACAGCACGGGGTTAGATACAGAGTAAAGCTCCCTCTACACTGCCCCCCCATCAAACACTCCCAGGACAGGTACAGCACGGGGTTAGATACAGAGTAAAGCTCCCTCTACACTGTCCCCCACATCAAACACTCCCAGGACAGGTACAGCACGGGGTTAGATACAGAGTAAAGCTCCCTCTACACTGTCCTCCCATCGAATGAGGTTTTCTATCTGTTTTGGAATTAATCCCCTTTCTAATCCAGGTTTCAGCCAACGGGTAAATGTAGAGATTGATGTTTTGTTAACTTGCTGTTCCCGCCCTCCCCCCACCCATACACCCGAACACCACCCTCCCTGCACTGTGCAGAGAAGATGCTCTCTGTGTCCTGGGAGTTTGATTCACTGGGACACTTCTTCCTGCATCCTCCTGTTCCAGGAGCAAGTCTGACGTGATCCACACGCATGTGAACATATCAAGGCTCATTCCAGATCCAACAATCTTCATATCAATAGGGAAAATTCCTGGAACTGCCAGGAAATCAGACAGAGAGAGAGAGAGAGACAGAGAGAGAGAGAGAGAGAGAGAGAGAGAGAGAGAGAGAGAGAGAGAGAGAGAGAGAGAGAGAGAGAGAGAGAGAGAGAGCCAGAGAGAGAGAGAGAGAGAGAGAGAGAGAAGAGAGAGACAGAGAGAAAGAGAGAAGAGACAGAGAAGAAGAGAGAGACAGAGAGGAGAGAGAGAGAGAGAGAAGAGAGAGAGAGACAGAGAAGAGAGAGAGACAGAGAAGACGAGAGAGAGAGACAGAGAAGAGAGAGAGAGACAGAAGAGAGAGAGAGACAGAGAGAGAGAGAGAGAGAGAGACACGGGAGAGACAAGAGAGAGACAGAGAGAGAGAGAGAGAGAGAGAGACAGAGGACAGAGAGAGAGAGACAGAAGAGAGACAGAGAGAGAGAGACAGAGAGAGAGAGAGACAGAGACAGAGAGGAGAGACAGAAGAGAGAGAGAGAGAACACAGGAGAGAGACAGAGAGAGACAGAGAGAGAGACAGAGAGAGAGAAGAGACAGAAGGACAGAGAGAGAGAGAGAGACAGAAGAGAGAGAGAGACAGAGAGAGAGAAGAGAGAGACAGAGAGAGAGAGAGAGAGACAGAAGAGAGAGAGAGAGAGACAGAGAGAGAGAGGGAAGAGAAAGAGAGAGAGAGACAGAGAGAGAGAGAGAGAGAGAGGGAGAGAGAGAGAGCGAGAGAGAGAAGAGAGGAGAGAGAAAGTGGTGAATGGAGAGTGAACAGAGGGAGTTGTGTGTGTGGGTTGGCAGTGGTTTGGGTGGGGTGGGGGGGTGGGGGGGGGGGGGTCCAGTAAGGAGTGAGGGGGAGGGGTTGAAGGGAGAGGAGGGCAGAGGGGGTGAGGGGAGTGGTCGCGTCGCGATCCCCAACAACCGAATCTCAAAGGGCAGCTTGCGTTGGCAACCAGTTTACGGATGAAGAAGGAAAATTCCTCCGCGGCCTTCGGGAGAGAGAGAGAGAGAAGTTAGTCTCCATTGGGTCAATGCCTCTGCTTGCAAAAACCCTCCCACCGTTTGGACAATCTTTCCAAACAGAACAGGCGCAATTTGCCCCTCACGGTGGGACCTGAGTTGATTCAAGTTGCTGGCAAAGAACCAGGCGAGCCTGAGGCTGAGGGGGGCAGACTAGGCCTCTGCAGCTAGGCCGCAAATGCAGCCTGGGCCTATCCTGTAGGGGTCTGCGCAAGGGATGGACAGGGCGATGGGCTTTGATCAGCCCCGCACAGGGTACTAGCTGGGCTAACCCAGCGGTAGGCCACAAACCGATCCTGGGCTTTTCCTACGCGCCTGCCGGGGGCCTGAATCACTCCCACAGCCGGTGTCAGATGGGGCTATCCCAACACCCAGGCCGGGGACAGAGCCTGGGGCCTTTCCTGTGCGCGGGAGGGTAGGAATCGGCCCCAAAGCGACTGAGAGATGGGCTAACTCCCAAGTAGGCCGGGAATGAAGCCTGGGACTTCCTTGCGTTTGCACGGGAGGGTAGGAATTGGTCCCAGATTGGCAGCGAGATGGGCTAACTGAGAAGTAGGCCGGGAATGAGACCTGGGCCTTTCCTGTATGTGTGTCAGAGGGCTGAATCTGTCTCACACCAGAGAGCGAGATGGGCTAACTGAGAAGTAGGCTGGGAATGAAGCCTGGGCCTATTTTGTCTGCCCGTCTTGGAAGGCCAAACCAGTCCCACTGCGGCTGTCAGATAGGCCAACTCAACACCAGGCCGGGGAACGGAGCCTGGGGCCTTTCCTGGTTGTGCGAGAGGGAGGGTAAGAATCGGTCTCACCCCAGGAAGCAAGGTGGAAGTAGGCCGCAAATGAAGCCTGGGCCTTTCCTGAATGGGCGCGGGTGAGGGCCAAACCACCCCCCACGTCAGCTTGTAAGGTGGGCTAACCGAGAAATGAAGCCTGGGCCTTTCTTGAGTGGGTATGGGTGCCAGAAACCCAGGTTCGAATCCTGGCTTGGGTCACAGTCTGTGCAGAGTCTGCACATTCTCCCCGTGTCTGCGTGGGTTTTACTCCGGGTGCTCCGGTTTCCTCCCACAGTCTGAAAGACGTGCGGGTTAGGGTGCTAAATTCTCCCTCAGTGTCATCCAAACAGGAGCGTGGCAACTGGGGGATTTTCACAAGTAACTTCACTGCGGTGTTAATGTAAGCCTACTTGTGACTAATAAATACACTTAATACCTTAAGAGAATGCTTTATCTAACCAGCAAAAGACACCAAATTAGTAAGAACTCCACACAGGGATCAACAGAAAAACTCTGAAGGATTCCAAAGGCTACAAAATCTGGTTGTATATTTTTCTGGGAGTGATAGAATTTTAATTTTTTTGGTCAATGAATGATCCTTGTATTTATTTGAACAGCATTCCAAAAGAATCTCATTTTATTCAAAGTATTATTTGACATTTATATTAACGATTTGGATGGGAATATGAAGGGCACGGTTAGTAAGTTTGACACCAAGATTGGTGGGACAGTGAAGAAAGTTATCTCCGATTGCAACGGGATTTTGATCGATTGGGGCCAGTGGGCTGACGAACGGCAGGTACAGTTTAATTGAGATAAATGCGAGATTTTGGTCGATTGAACCAGGGCAGGACTCACTCAGTTAATGGTAGGGGGGAGAGTTACAGAACAGAGAGAGATCTCGGGGGGACAGGTTCATAGCTCCTTGTGGACAGAGCGGGGAAGAAGACATTCGGCAATGCTTGGTTTCATCGCTCAGAACATTGGAGTCGGGGACGGTCTTGTTGAAGTTGTACAAGACATTGGTCAGGCCCACACTTGGAAATACCGTGTACAGTTCTGGTCACCCGATTATAGAAAGGATATTATTAAACTAGAAAGAGGGCGGAAAAGATTTACTAGGATGCTACCGGGGATTTGATGGATTGAGGAGAGGCTGGGATAGACTGGGGACTTTTTTCTCTGGAGGGGGTGATCTTATAGAGGTCTATAAAATAATGAGGGGGCACAGATCAGCGAGAGAGTCAATATCTTTTCCCCCAAAGGTAGGGGAGTCTAAAACTAGAGGGTGTAGGTTTAAGGTGAGAGGGGAAAGATACAGAGGGGGCAATTTTTTCACCCAGAGGGCAGCAAGGGCCTGCGACAATTGTCCGG
This sequence comes from Sphyrna mokarran, assembly GCA_024679065.1. NCBI lineage: Eukaryota > Metazoa > Chordata > Chondrichthyes > Carcharhiniformes > Carcharhinidae > Sphyrna > Sphyrna mokarran. Next base: position 10,725 of record JAGIQG010000201.1, on the reverse strand, counting down.
TGGGCAAGCTCAGAGGGGAAGAGGGGCTGAACGGCCTCCTCCTGATCCCCTAGCTGGGGAAGATTCCGGGAAACCGGCCCTCCTCCAGGCCCCCTGGCTGGGAAATCGGGAAGAGGCCGGGGAGGGAGGGCCCGATATCCCTGGCTCAGGCATCGCGTAATACCTTGGGCTACCACAAGGAGGCGAAGGTCGCAGGTCAAAGGCGGGGGTCACGAGGTCAGGGCGATAATCACGATGACAGCGATGAGGATAAGAACCAGCACCGTCACGCAAATGATCACGCAAACTTTCTTCTGTAAGAGAGAGAGGGAGAGAGGGCAATGAGTTCGAGAGTCCCAAAATCCCAGCTTCTAAAGAGTAGAACATCCCCCTTCCCCTCCCACATCCTGGGGGTTCCCCATTGTCCCAGAAACTGAACTGGGATCCAGCCGGATCAATCCTGTGGCTCCCGGAGCGGGTCAGAGGCCGGGAATCCTGCGGAGAGTAACTCCCGTCCTGCCTCAAAGCCTGTCCCACCGTCCACAAGGACACAAGGCAGGAGTGTGATGGGACTCTCTCTCCGCTCACCTGGGATGGGTGCGGCTCCCGACAACACTCGAGAAGCTCGACACCATCCAAGGCAAAGCAGCCCCCCACCTCTCCCCCCCACCATGGTCAACTGCCGCAGAGTGAGGCCTACTTGCCTTCCAGAGCCTCCATGACCAACTCCTGCAGAATGAGGCCTACTTGCCTTCCAGAGCCTCAATGACCAACTCCCACAGAGTGAGGCCTACTTGCCTTCCAGAGCCTCAATGACCAACTCCCACAGAGTGAGGCCTACTTGCCTTCCAGAGCCTCCATGACCAACTCCCACAGAGTGAGGCCTACCTGCCTCACAGGGCCTCCATGACCAACTCCCGCAGAGTGAGGCCTACTCGCCTTCCAGAGCCTCCTTGATCAACTCCCTCAGAGTGAGGCCTACTCGCCTTCCAGAGCCTCCCTGCTCAAGTCAAGATGGGAGTGGGTGAGCCATCATCTTGAACCCTCAGGAGCCCTCGTGTGTGTTGTAGGTGTAGGTATACCCACCGCTTTGTTAGGGAAGGAGCTCCAGGATTTTGATCCCAGTCACAGTGAAGGAACAGCCAATATATTCCCAAGTCGTTAGGGTTGGGGGGGGGGGTACTTGGAGGTGAAGCTTTTAGGCGTTGGGAGTTCCCCATGTTTCTGCTGCCCCTCCCTTGTCCTTCTCGGAGGGTCGAGGTTTGGAAGGTGCTGTGGAAAGAGCCATGGCGAGTCGCTGTGGGGTATCTTGTAGACGGTACGCACTGCTGCCACTTTGAGTAACGGGGGGAGTGAATGTTTGGGGTTAGCGTGTCATGGGGGCTCCCGAAGGCCTCATTCTGCGAGAGTTGATTGGGGAGGCTCTGGAAGGCGAGTAGGCTTCACTCTGCGGGAGTTGACCAGGGAGGCTCTGGAAGGTGAGTAGGCCTCACTCTGCGGGAGTTGAACGGGGAGGCTCTGGAAGGTGAGTAGGCCTCACTCTGCGGGAGTTGAACGGGGAGGCTCTGGAAGGCGAGTAGGCCTCACTCTGCGGGAGTTGAACGGGGAGGCTCTGGAAGGTGAGTAGGCCTCACTCTGCGGGAGTTGACCAGGGAGGCTCTGCAAGGCTAATGGGTCTCACTCTGCGAGAGTTGACTGGGGAGGCTCTGGAAGGTGAGTAGGCCTCACTCTGCGGGAGTTGACCAGAGAGGCTCTGGAAGGCTAATGGGTCTCACTCTGCGAGAGTTGACTGGGGAGGCTCTGGAAGGTGAGTAGGCCTCACTCTGTGGGAGTTCACCAGGGAGGCTCTGGAAGGCTAATGGGTCCCACTCTGCGAGAGTTGACTGGGGAGGCTCTGGAAGGCAAGTAGGCCTCACTTTGCAGGAGTTGACCAGGGAGGCTCTGGAAGGCAAGTAGGCCTCACTCTGCGAGAGTTGACCAGGGAGGCTCCGGAAGGCAAGTAGGCCTCACTCTGTGGGAGTTGACCAGGGAGGCTCTGGAAGGTGAGTAGGCCTCACTCTGTGGGAGTTGACCAGGGAGGCTCTGGAAGGTGAGTAGGCCTCACTCTGCGGGAGTTGACCAGAGAGGCTCTGGAAGGTGTGTAGGCCTCACTCTGCAGGAGTTGATTAGGGAGGCTCTGGAAGGTGAGTAGGCCTCACTCTGAGCGGGAGTTGGTCATGGAGACTTCACCAACAGCCTATGGAGGCATGAAGGAGGGGGTACTCGGAGGACACAGCATGCACCCCACCACCCACCCCACCCCCGCCAGCAACCATTTTCCCATGCAACTTCCAAATGATGCCAATCCTCGTATCTAAACATGGCCGCCCAGCACCCCAGGACTTGTCTCACCACCCTACCCGCTCTCCCTTCCCCACCCACACCCCCCAAACCGCCTGATCTTCCTCACCTTTCTTGCCTTCTTCTGACTGACCACAGCGGCGGCCATGTTGTCAGACGCCTTCCCGACGTAATTAACCGAATTGGAGACGTAGCTCTCGATGTTGTTCACCAGCTCCCCCTGAGAAGGAAGAGAGAAAAACGCTGTGAGTGGGGAAAATGTGGGGGCGACGGGAGGAACAGACCGCCTCCTGCGGCGGGGGAGGAGGCAGGCTCCGTCTCGGGCCTAGTCACCCAATGGCGCAAACCTGCGGCCTTGCCTCCCAACTGTACCGCACCACCTGGGTACAAAACCACCCCCCCATCCGACGCCCTCCAAAGAGAATGACCCAACCTTCGCTTCATCCGGCCACCAATTACCAATCCCACAACCCCCCCACTGAACCGCCAATCTCCCACCCAGCATCTCATTGGGCACAAAATGGCTGCCGCCCCCAGAACAGGGTAAAGAGCAAAGAGGAATCAACCACAGAATCTCGACAGGGCAACAGGAGGCCGCTCAGCCCATCAACTCTGCACTGACTACAATCCTCCCCAGGCCCTACCCCCATGTATTTGCACCCTGACACTAAGGGACAATTTAGCACGGCCAATCCACCCTAACCTACACATCTTTGGACACTAAGGGACAATTTAGCACGGCCAATCCACACTAACCTACACATCTTTGGACACTAAGGGACAATTTAGCACGGCCAATCCACCCTAACCTGCATATCTTTGGACACTAAGGGACAATTTAGCACGGCCAATCCACCCAAGACATCTTTGGACACTAAGGGACAATTTAGCACGGCCAATCCACCCTAACCTACACATCTTTGGACACTAAGGGACAATTTAACACGGCCAATCCACCCTTAACCTACACATCTTTGGACACTAAGGGACAATTTAGCACGGCCAATCCACCCTAACCTACACATCTTTGGACACTAAGGGACAATTTAGCACGGCCAATCCACCCTAACCTACACGTCTTTGGACACTAAGGGACAATTTAGCACGGCCAATCCACCCTAACCTGCACATCTTTGGACACAAGGGGCAATTAGCACGGCCAATCCACCCTAATCTACACATCTTTGGACACTAAGGGGCAATTTAGCACGGCCAATCCACCCTAACCTACACATCTTTGGACACTAAGGGACAATTTAGCACAGCCAATCCACCCTAACCTGCACATCTTTGGGACACTAAGGGACAATTTAGCACGGCCAATCCACCCTAACCTACACATCTTTGGACACTAAGGGACAATTTAATGAAATGTAGCTGTTTAAAATTCTAACAGGACTGGGCACACTGGAGATAGGGATATTTTTCACCTCCAGCTGGGGAGGGGGGGGTTTTAGATTTGGTTGGAGGGTCGCAGTCTCAGGATAGGGGTCGCAACTAAGGATTGAAACAAGGTCTTTGCTCCGAGAGTGGGGAAGCTGTGGAATTCTCTACCGCAGAAAGGCAGAGGGGGCAAAAGGGGCTTAAGTATATTGATAAACAAACAAAAAATATCATTCCAGGACAAGAACAGGCCCTTCGGCCCCTCCTGCACCGACCCTGCTGCCCCCTGACTGAACTAAAACCCCCTCCCCTTCCGGCCTCCATATCCCTCTCTTCCCATCCCAATCACTGATTTGTCCAGACACCCCTTAAAGCTCACTACCATATCCGCTTGCACTCCCTCCCACCCCCCCGGCACCCGCCACCCTCTGCGTAAAAAATCTGCATCTCCTTTAAACCCTGCCCCTCACTCCTGTGGGCCCCCCCGCGTAATTGACTCTGGGGGAAAAAGCTTCTGATTATCCGCTCTGTCCCTTGTAGACTTCCCCCTCAGTGAGAACAAACCAAGTTTCTCTCCTCATAGCTAATGCCCTCCAAACCAGGGCAACATCCTGATAAATCTTTTCCGTAAATTTAGAGAAATCTTTTCTCTAAATGTAGTTATTTAGAGAGAAATGAATTGATTGGAGATAGTCAGCATGGTTTTGTGAAGGGTAGGTCGTGCCTTACTAACCTCATTGAGTTTTTTGAAAAAGTGACTAAAGAGGTGGATGGGGGTAAGGCGGTTGATGTGGTATATATGGACTTTAGTAAGGCGTTTGATAAGGTGGCCCATGGAAGACTTCTGCAGAAAATGCAGATGTATGGGATAGAGGGTGATTTAGCTAATTGGGTTAGGAATTGGCTAGCAGATAGAAGACAGAGGGTGGTGGTTGATGGGAGATATTCATCTTGGAGTTCGGTGACAAGTGGTGTACCTCAGGGGTCTGTTTTGGGGCCCCTGCTGTTTGTAATTTTTATAAATGATCTGGATGAGGGTATTGAAGGATGGATTAGTAAATTTGCAGATGACACTAAAGTCGGTGGAGTGGTAGATAGTGAAGAGGGGTGTTATAGTTTGCAGAGAGACTTGGACAAGTTGCAGAGCTGGGCCGAGAGGTGGAAAATGGAGTTTAATGTGGAAAAGTGTGAGGTAATGCACTATGGCAGAAATAATAAATGTGTAGAGTATAGGGCAAATGGTAGGATTCTTAGTAGTCTAGATGAACAGAGGGATCTTGGTGTGTATGTGCATAGATCCCTGAAAGTAGGCAGTCAAGTCGAGAAGGTTGTTAAGAAGGCATATGGAGTCTTAGCTTTTATTGGTAGGGGGATTGAATTTCGGAGCCGCAACGTCATGTTGCAACTGTACAAAACTCTAGTGCGGCCGCACTTGGAGTATTGTGTGCAGTTCTGGTCCCCACATTATAAGAAAGATGTGGAGGCATTGGAGAGGGTACAGAGGAGGTTTACCAGGATGTTGCCTGGTATGGAGGGCAGGTCTTATGAGGAGAGGCTGAGGGATTTGAGGTTGTTTTCGTTAGAAAGGAGGCGGCTAAGAGGAGACCTTATTGAAACATATAAGATGATTAGAGGTTTAGATAGGGTGGACAGTGATAGCCTTTTTCCTAGGATGGAGAAAGCTAGCACGAGGGGACACAGCTTTAAATTAAGGGGTGATAGTTATAGGACGGATATCAGAGGTAGGTTCTTTACCCAAAGGGTGGTTCGGGAGTGGAATGCCCTGCCTGCAGCCGTTGTAGATGCGCCAAGTTTGGTGGCGTTTAAGAGGTTAGTTGATAAGTATATGGAAGAGAAGGGAATGGTTTAGTTTGGAGGGTCATTGCTCTTTATATTGGTCGGCGCAACATCGAAGGCCGAAGGGCCTGTTCTGTGCTGTAATGTTCTATGTTCTATGTTCTATGTAACTCCGCGCTTCTCCAAAGCCTCCACATGCTTCTGCGAACGACCCAGAATTGAACACTTTGTTCCGAGTGCGGCCTCACTAATGTTCTACGAAGCGACTTGCCAATTTTTAAACTCAGTGCCCCCCCTCCCCAGCCGATGAAGGCAAGCATGCCGTACGCCTCCTTCTCCGCCTGCCTTGCCCCTTTCGGTGTCTCTGTACGCCCAGATCCCTCTGCCTGACAATAGTCTTCAGGGTTCTGCCATGTGCTGGATACTTCAGGAGGAAGTAGATGGATATCTACCCTCTGAAGGAGCGAAGGATTGTGAGAAAAGCAAGGGAAGGTGTGTTTGAGACGCAGGCAAAGGCATGACTCCCCCCCCCGCTCTCAGCGAGGGCTCCTGAGGGAGCGGGGCGGTCATTTCGCCTGGGGTGGGGGGGGAGCCTGCCGGGGAGGGAGGGCTGAACTAGGCCGAAAAGCCTGCCGCCACCCCCGAGCCACAAGCCGGCAGAGGGAAACTAGGCCTCGTGGGCCGGGCCTCACTGTTGGGACGGCGAGAGGGACTCGCGGAGGGCGGAATCCACTCGGCGGATGGGCCGAAACTTGCCTGAGCTTCCACCTCCATGGCTAGGTACGTGAACATCTCGTGGAGCTCAACGATGCTGCGTTCCAACCGTTTGATTTCAGTGTGTCGGCTCTCGATGTCATCCAGAGTTTGCTTCGTCACGTGTGTCTCGTGAATGAGCTAAACACACACACACAACACAGCATTAGATACACCGTCCATTCCCCCTCTCTGGGACTGGGTATCACAGTGCGTTAGATACACCGTCCATTCCCCCTCTCTGGGACCGGGTATCACAGTGCGTTAGATACACTGTCCTTTCCCCCTCTCTGGGACTGGGTATCACAGTGCGTTAGATACACCGTCCTTTCCCCCTCTGGGTATCACAGTGCGTTAGATACACTGTCCTTTCCCCCCTCTGGGTGTCACAGTGCGTTAGATACACTGTCCTTTCCCTCTCTGGGTATCACAGTGCGTTAGATACACTGTCCTTTCCCCTCTCTGGGTATCACAGTGCGTTAGATACACTGTCCTTTCCCCCTCTGGGTATCACAGTGCGTTAGATACACTGTCCTTTCCCCCTCTGGGTATCACAGTGCGTTAGATACACTGTCCTTTCCCCCTCTGGGTATCACAGTGCGTTAGATACACTGTCCTTTCCCCCCTTGGGACCGGGTATCACGTGCGTTAGATACACTGTCCTTTCCCCCTCTGGGACCGGGTATCACAGTGCGTTAGATACACTGTCCTTTCCCCCCTCTGGGACCGGGTATCACAGTGCGTTAGATACACTGTCCTTTCCCCCCTCTGGGACCGGGTATCACAGTGCGTTAGATACACTGTCCTTTCCCCCCTCTGGGTATCACAGTGCGTTAGATACACTGTCCTTTCCCCACTCTGGGTATCACAGTGCGTTAGATACACTGTCCTTTCCCCCCTCTGGGACCGGGTATCACAGTGCGTTAGATACACTGTCCTTCCCCCACACGATACACTGTCCTTTCCCCCCTCTGGGACCGGTATCACAGTGCTTAGATACACTGTCCTTTCCCCCTCTGGGACCGGGTATCACAGTGCGTTAGATACACTGTCCTTTCCCCCTCTCTGGGACCGGGTGTCACAGTGCGTTAGATACACTGTCCTTTCCCCCCTCTGGGACCGGGTATCACAGTGCGTTAGATACACTGTCCTTTCCCCCTCTCTGGGACCGGGTATCACAGTGCGTTAGATACACTGTCCTTTCCCCCCTCTGGGACTGGGTATCACAGTGCGTTAGATACACTGTCCTTTCCCCCCCTCTGGGTATCACAGTGCGTTAGATACACTGTCCTTTCCCCCCTCTGGGTATCACAGTGCGTTAGATACACTGTCCTTTCCCCCCTCTGACCGGGTATCACAGTGCGTTAGATACACTGTCCTTTCCCCCCTCTGGGACCGGGTATCACAGTGCGTTAGATACACTGTCCTTCCCCCTCTTGGCTGGGTATCACAGTGTGTAGATACACTGTCCTTTCCCCCCTCTGGGCCGGGTATCACAGTGCGTTAGATACACTGTCCTTCCCCAACCCCTTTCCCACTCTGGGACTACACAAAACACCTCCCCCTCTGGACTGGGTATCACAGTGCGTTAGATACACTGTCCTTTCCCCCCTCTGGGTATCACAGTGCGTTAGATACACTGTCCTTTCCCCCTCTGGGACTGGGTATCACAGTGCGTTAGATACACTGTCCTTTCCCCCCTCTGGGTATCACAGTGCGTTAGATACACTGTCCTTTCCCCACTCTGGGTATCACAGTGCGTTAGATACACTGTCCTTTCCCCACTCTGGGACTGGGTATCACAGTGCGTTAGATACACTGTCCTTTCCCCACTCTGGGACCAGGTATCACAGTGCGTTAGATACACTGTCCTTTCCCCCCTCTGGGTATCACAGTGCGTTAGATACACTGTCCTTTCCCCCCTCTGGGTATCACAGTGCGTTAGATACACTGTCCTTTCCCCCCTCTGGGACCGGGTATCACAGTGCGTTAGATACACTGTCCTTTCCCCCTCTGGGACCGGGTATCACAGTGCGTTAGATACACTGTCCTTTCCCCCTCTGGGACCGGGTATCACAGTGCGTTAGATACACTGTCCTTTCCCCCTCTGGGACTGGGTATCACAGTGCGTTAGATACACTGTCCTTTCCCCCCTCTGGGACCGGGTATCACAGTGCGTTAGATACACTGTCCTTTCCCCCTCTGGGACTGGGTATCACAGTGCGTTAGATACACTGTCCTTTCCCCACTCTGGACGTATCACGGTAATACATTCCTTCCTGGGACCGGGTATCACAGTGCGTTAGATACACTGTCCTTTCCCCCTCTGGGACCGGGTATCACAGTGCGTTAGATACACTGTCCTTTCCCCCTCTGGGACTGGGTATCACAGTGCGTTAGATACACTGTCCTTTCCCCCCTCTGGGTATCACAGTGCGTTAGATACACTGTCCTTTCCCCCTCTGGGACCGGGTATCACAGTGCGTTAGATACACTGTCCTTTCCCCCCTCTGGGTATCACAGTGCGTTAGATACACTGTCCTTTCCCCCCTCTGGGACTGGGTATCACAGTGCGTTAGATACACTGTCCTTTCCCCCCTCTGGGACCGGGTATCACAGTGCGTTAGATACACTGTCCTTTCCCCACTCTGGGTATCACAGCGAGCTCACATTTGCAGTGAAGATTTCCTGTTGCCCACTTTCCAACATTTCTTCCATCTTTTCCTCGGAAAACTGAACTCCAGCTAAAAGAGAGAGACAGTGTGAGGGAGCTGGATTAACATCAGTACAGATACAGTCAGTAACACAGGGTGCTGGGGTTAGAGAGAGAGGGGTTACTGAGTGAGGGAGCTGGATTAACATCAGTACAGATACAGTCAGTAACACAGGGTGCTGGGGTTAGAGAGAGAGGGGTTACTGAGTGAGGGAGCTGGATTAACATCAGTACAGATACAGTCAGTAACACAGGGTGCTGGGGTTAGAGAGAGAGGGGTTACTGAGTGAGGGCATCGGATTAACATCAGTACAGATACAGTCAGTAACACAGGGTGCTGGGGTAGAGAGAGAGGGGTTACTGAGTGAGGGAGCTGGATTAAACATCAGTACAGATACAGTCAGAACACAGGGTGCTGGGGGTGAGAGGAGAGGGGTTACTGAGGAGGAGCTGGATTAACATCAGTACAGATACAGTCAGTAACACAGGGTGCTGGGGGGAGAGGGTTACTGAGTGAGGGAGCTGGATTAACACTCATACAGATGTACAGTCAGTAACACAGGGTGCTGGGGGGGAGAGAGGGGTTAGAGTGAGGGAGCTGGATTAACATCAGTACAGATACAGTCAGTAACACAGGGTGCTGGGGGGGGAGAGAGGGGTTACTGAGTGAGGGAGCTGGATTAACATCAGTACAGATACAGTCAGTAACACAGGGTGCTGGGGGGAGAGAGAGAGGGGTTACTGAGTGAGGGAGCTGGATTAACATCAGTACAGATACAGTCAGTAACACAGGGTGCTGGGGGGAGAGAGAGGGGTTACTGAGTGAGGGAGCTGGATTAACATCAGTACAGATACAGTCAGTAACACAGGGTGCTGGGGGGAGAGAGAGGGGTTACTGAGTGAGGGAGCTGGATTAACATCAGTACAGATACAGTCAGTAACACAGGGTGCTGGGGGGAGAGAGAGAGGGGTTACTGAGTGAGGGAGCTGGATTAACATCAGTACAGATACAGTCAGTAACACAGGGTGCTGGGGGAGAGAGAGGGGTTACTGAGTGAGGGAGCTGGATTAACATCAGTACAGATACAGTCAGTAACACAGGGTGCTGGGGGAGAGAGAGGGGTTACTGAGTGAGGGAGCTGGATTAACATCAGTACAGATACAGTCAGTAACACAGGGTGCTGGGGGGGAGAGAGAGGGGTTACTGAGTGAGGGAGCTGGATTAACATCAGTACAGATACAGTCAGTAACACAGGGTGCTGGGGGAGAGAGAGGGGTTACTGAGTGAGGGAGCTGGATTAACATCAGTACAGATACAGTCAGTAACACAGGGTGCTGGGGGGAGAGAGAGAGGGGTTACTGAGTGAGGGAGCTGGATTAACATCAGTACAGATACAGTCAGTAACACAGGGTGCTGGGGGAGAGGGGTTACTGAGTGAGGGAGCTGGATTAACATCAGTACAGATACAGTCAGTAACACAGGGTGCTGGGGGGGAGAGAGGGGTTACTGAGTGAGGGAGCTGGATTAACATCAGTACAGATACAGTCAGTAACACAGGGTGCTGGGGGGGAGAGAGAGGGGTTACTGAGTGAGGGAGCTGGATTAACATCAGTACAGATACAGTCAGTAACACAGGGTGCTGGGGGAGAGAGAGGGGTTACTGACTGAGGGAGCTGGATTAACATCAGTACAGATACAGTCAGTAACACAGGGTGCTGGGGGGGAGAGAGAGGGGTTACTGAGTGAGGGAGCTGGATTA
>JAGIQG010000200.1:52500-55000 GCA_024679065.1 Sphyrna mokarran | reverse complement strand
CTGTATCTGTGTCCCTGTAGCTGTGCATCCCTGAATTTGTGTGTCTCTGTATCTGTGTCCCTGTATCTGTGTATCCCTGAATTTGTGTGTCTCTGTATCTGTATCTCTGTATCCCTGCATCTGTGTGTCCCTGTATCTGTGTGTCTCTGTAACTGTGTGTCTCTGCATCTGTGTGTCTCTGCATCAGTGTGCCCCTGTATCTGTGTCCCTGTATCTGTGTATCCCTGAATTTGTGTCTCTCTGTATCTGTATCTCTGTGTCTTTTTCTCTGTATCTGTGTGTCTCTGTGTCTGTGTGTCTCTGTATCTGTGTGTCCCTGTATCTATGCGTCTGTTTATCTGTGTGTCGCTGTATCAGTTTATCTCTGTATCTGTGTGTCTCTCTATCCATGTATCTCTGTATCTGTGTGTCCCTGTAATTTTGTGTCCCTGTATCTGTGTGTCTCTGTATCTGTGTGTCTCTGTATCTGTCTATCTCTGTATCTGTGTGTCCCTGTATCTGTGTGTCTCTTTATCCCTGTGTCCCTGCATCAGTTTATCTCTGTATCTGTGTGTCCCTGTAATTTTGTGTCCCTGTATCTGTGTGTCTCTGTATCTATGTGTCACTGTATCTGTGTGCCCCTGTATCTGTGTGTCTCTGTGTCTGTGTGTCTCTGCATCTGTGTGTCTCTGCATCAGTGTGCCCCTGTATCTGTGTCCCTGTAACTGTGTATCCCTGTAATTTTGTGTCCCTGTATCTGTGTGTCTCTGTATCTATGTGTCACTGTATCTGTGTGCCCCTGTATCTGTGTGTCTCTGTGTCTGTGTATCCCTGCATCTGTGTGTCTCTGTATCTGTGTGTCCCTGTATCTATGTGTCTCTTTATCTGTGTATCCCTGCATCTGTGTGTCCCTGTATCTGTGTGTCCCTGTATCAGTTTATCTCTGTATCTGTGTGTCTCTCTATCTGTCTATCTCTGTATCTGTGTGTCCCTATATCTGTGTGTCTCTTTATCTCTGCGTCCCTGTATCAGTTTATCTCTGTATCTGTGTGTCTCTCTATCTGTCTATCTCTGTATCTGTGTGTCCCTATATCTGTGTGTCTCTTTATCTCTGCGTCCCTGTATCAGTTTATCTCTGTATCTGTGTGTCTCTCTATCTGTCTATCTCTGTATCTGTGTGTCCCTGTAATTTTGTGAACCTGTATCTGTGTGTCTCTGTATCTATGTGTCCCTGTATCTGTGTGTCTCTGTATCTGTGTGCCCCTGTATCTGTGTGTCCCTGTATCTGTGAGTTCCTGTATCTGTGTCTCTGTATCTATGTGTCTCTGTATCTGTGTGCCCCTGTATCTGTGTTTCCCTGTCTCTGTGTGTCTCTGTATCTGTGTGTCCCTGTATCTGTGGGTCTTTGTATGTGTGTGTCTCTTTATATGTGTGTGTCTCTCTCTCTGTTTCTCTCTCTCTCTCTGTCTGTCTGTTGCTGTGTCTCTATCTGTGTTTCAGCCTCTCTCTCTGTATCTGTCTCTCTTGATCTCACTCACTCTGTGTTTCTATCTCTTTTTGTGTGTGCGTCTCTCTCTCTCTCTACTTTATTTCTGTGTGTGTGTATGTTTGTGTATATGTGTCTACATTTTTCTCTATGTCTCTCTCTTTTCTGTATCTGTGTGTCTCTCTCTTTGTTCCTGTGTATCTCTGTATCTTTGTATCTATGTTTCTGTGTGCCTCTGTGCCTGTGTATCTCTATATCTGTGTATCTATGTTTCTGTGTGCCTCTGTGCCTGTGTGTCTCTGTATCTGTGTCTCCCTCCCTCTTTTTCTCTGTTTCTGCCTCTATCTCTCTGTTGCTCTATGTTTCTGTGTGTCTCTGTGTCTGTGTGTCTCTGTATCTGTGTGTCTCAGTATCTGTGTGTCCCTGTATTTGTATGTCTCTGTATCTGTGTATCCCTGTATCTGTGTGTCTCTGCCTGTGTCTCTCCCTCTTTCTCTGTGTCTCTGACTCTCTCTCTGTGCCATTTTGTGTTCCTATGTGTCTCTGTATCTGTGTGTCTTTGGGGAGAGGCAAATCCCCAGGCCCTGAGAATTTCCCTTCTTATCAGGTTCTGGCCTTCAGGGGTTTTTTTTAGAGGAACACAGCACGGGAAACAGGCCCTTTGGCCCAACGAGCCCGCGCCGCCGTCATAACTATATAGTAGCAATTCCATTATCCTATTATAGATTTAGGTTTTATAGATTAGGTTATTCCTAATACGGAATACTCTCACTGTAGGGACAAATTGGTTCCCAATCAGCCTAAGAGCGAATTTTTGGGTTGTGGGAGGAAACCGGAGCGCCCGCAGAAAACCCACGCAACCACGGGGAGAACGCGCAAACTCCCGCAGACACCGGCCCAATTCCAAGTGTCTGCACAGCCACATCGATAGTCTCTGAGCTGTCATGGTGCCCTTCAGATGGTCCACATAAAGCACTCATTTACGACATGAAGTACCAGGCAACCCATGAATCAACATCCAAGAGCTGTCCTCGC
>JAGIQG010000200.1:12500-42500 GCA_024679065.1 Sphyrna mokarran | reverse complement strand
AGGTTCTGGCCTTCAGGAGTTCTGGGGAAAAGGCAGAAGAATGGGGATGAGAAAAATATCAGCCATGATCGAATGGGGTAGCAGACTCGATGGGCCGAGTGTCCAGTTCTGCTCTGATGTCTTATGGTCTTGTAGGAATAACTAGAAGCAGAGGACATAATATCACTGTCTCTCTCTCTCTCTCTCTCTGTATCTCTCTCTTTCTCTGTATTTGTATCTGTATCTCTCCCTGTATCTGTCTCTCTCTCCCTCTGTATCTGTATCTGTGTGTTTCTCTCTCTCTCTGATTCTGTATCTACATCTGCTTGTCTGTCTGTCTGTTTCTCTCTCTCTTTGTGTATGTGTGTTCCTCTCTCTGTGTCTGTGTGTGTCTCGCTCTCTCTCTCTATCTGTATGTGTGTGTGTGTGTGTTTGTGTCCCTCTTCCTCTCTGTTTCTGCCTCTCTTCTCTGTCACTCTGTGTTTCTGTGTGTCTCTGTATCTGTCTCTCTGTCTCCCTGTTTCTCTGTGTTTGTGCCTCTCTCTCTCTCTCTGTGTCTCTGTATCTGTGTGTCTCTGTGTACCTGTGTGTCTCTGTGTTCCTGTGCATCTCTGTGTTTCTGTGTGTCTCTGTGTTTCTAAGTTGCCCCTTAGTGTCCCATGATGTGAAGGTTGGGAGGATTGGCCATCTTAACGTGTCCCAGAGATGGAGAGACAGGGACACAGGGGAGCCCGAAACGCTACAGAAATAGGAGAAAATGGAGGAGTGTTTCTTATCCATCTATAAAAATCATCCACTCTGACAATCTCTCCTGCATACGAATCTCTCTCTCTCTCACACACACACACACACACACACACACACACACACACACACACACACACACACACACACTCTCTCTCTCCCTCATACACATTCTCTCTCTCTCTCTCTCACACACACACACACACACACTCTGACACATTCACACACACACACACTCTCTCTCTCACACACACACACACTCTCTCCCTCTCTCTCTCTCTCTCTCACACACACACACACTCTCTCTCTCTCTCTTGCACACACACACACACTCTCTCTCTCTCACACACATACACTCAGAAACACACTATCTCTCCTTCACACACGCACTCTCTCCCTTACACACACTATCTTTCCCTCATACGCAACCTCCCTCTCACTCTCCCTCACACACACTCACACTCTCCCTCACACACACTAAATCTCCCTCACACACACTCTCACTCTCCCTCATACACACTCTCACTCTCCCTCACACACACACACACACTCTCCCTCACACACACTCACACTCTCCCTCACAAATACGAACTCTCCCCCATGCGCAATCCCTTCCTCACGCACAAGTTTAGTGAGAGTGCGGAATGGAATTGAAGGAAATCAATATTAGTAAGAAAATGGGGGAATGAATGGGGTTAAAGGCTGAGAAATTCCCAGGCCCTGAGAATTTCCCTTCTTATCAGGTTCTGGCCTTCAGGGGTTCTGGGGAAAAGGCAGAAGAATGGGGATGGGAAAAATATCAGCCATGATTGAATGGGGCAGCAGACTCGATGGGCCGAGTGTCCAGTTCTGCTCTGATGTCTGATGGTCTTGTAGGAATAACTAGAAGCAGAGGACATAATATCAGTGTCTCTCTGTCTCTCTCTCCCTGTATCTGTATCTGTAACTCTCTCTCTCTGTCTGTATCTTTGTGTGTCTCTCTCTTTCTCTGTATTTGTATCTGTGTGTGTCTCTGTCCCTCTCTGTATGTGTATCTGTGTGTGTATGCATGTATGTGGGTGTCTCTCTCTCTTAGTATCTGTTTCTATCTCTCTTTCTCTGTCGCTGTCAGTCTCTCTCTCTCTCTATCTATCTGTTTTTCTCTCTCTGTATCTATGTTTCTCTCTCTCTCCCTCTGTGCCTGTGTGTCCCTGTATCTGTGTGTCCCTGTATCTGTGTGTCTCTGTATCTGTGTCCCTGTATCTGTGTATCCCTGAATTTGTGTGTCTCTGTATCTGTGTCCCTGTATCTGTGTATCTCTGAATTTGTGTATCTCTGCATCTGTATCTCTCTATCCCTGCATCTGTGTGTCTCTGTATCTGTGTGTCTCTATATCTATGTGTCTCTGTACCTGTGAGTCTCTGTAACTGTGTGTCTCTGTAACTCTGTGTCTCTGTATCTGTGTGTCTCTGTATCAGTGTGTCCCTGTATCTGTGTCTCTGTATCTGTGTATCCCTGAATTTGTGTGTCTCTGTATCTGTATCTCTGTATCTGTGTATCCATGCATCTGTGTGTCTCTCTATCTCTGTGTCTCTATATCTATGTGTCTCTCTATCTGTGTGTCTCTATATCTATGTGTCTCTTTATCTGTGTGTCCCTGTATCAGTTTATCTCTGTATCTGTGTGTCTCTGTATCTGTCTATCTCTGTATCTGTGTGTCCCTGTATCTGTGTGTCTCTTTATCTCTGTGTCCCTGCATCAGTTTATCTCTGTATCTGTGTGTCTCTGTATCTATCTATCTCTGTATCTGTGTGTCCCTGTAATTTTGTGTCCCTGTATCTGTGTGTCTCTGTATCCGTGTGTCCCTGTATCTGTGTCCCTGTATCTGTGTATCCCGGTATCTGTGTATCCCTGTATCTGTGTGTCTCTATATCTGTGTCCCTGTATCTGTGTATCCCTGAATTTGTGTGTCTCTGTATCTGTGTCCCTGTATCTGTGTATCCCTGAATTTGTGCGTCTCTGTATCTGTGTGTCCCTGTATCTGTGTGTCTCTGTATCAGTGTGTGTCTGTATCTGTGTCCCTGTATCTGTGTATCCCTGAATTTGTGTGTCTCTGTATCTGTATCTTTGTATCCCTGCATCTGTGAGTCTCTGTATCTGTGTGTCTTTGTATCTCTGTGTCTCTGTACCCGTGAGTCTCTGTATCTGGGTGTCTCTATAACTGTGTGTCCTTGTAACTGTGCGTCTCTGTATATGTGTGTCTCTGTATCAGTGTCTGTCTGTATCTGTGTCCCTGTATCTGTGTATCCCTGAATTTGTGTGTCTCTGTATCTGTATCTGTGTCTCTGCATCTGTGTATCACTGAATCTGTGTATCCCTGCATTTTTGGTCTCTGTATCTGTGTGTCTCTATATCTGTGTGCCCCTGTATCTGTGTGCCTCTGTTTCTGTGTGTCTCTGTATCCGTGTGTCCCTGTATCTGTGTGTCTCTGTATCTGTGTGTCTCTGTAAGTGTGTATCTGTATCTGTGTGTCTTTGGGGAGAGGCAAATCCCCAAGCCCTGAGAATTTCCCTTCTGATCAGGTTCTGGCCTTCAGGGTTCTGGGGAAAAGGCAGAAGAATGGGGATGAGATAAATATCAGCCATGATTGAATGGGGCAGCAGACTCGATGGGCCGAGTGTCCAGTTCTGCTCTGATGTCTTATGGTCTTGTAGGAATAACTAGAACCACAGGACATAATATCAGTGTCTCTCTCTCTCTCTCTCTCTCTCACACACGCACACACACACTTTCTCTCTCACACACACACTCTTTCTCTCTCACACACACACAAACTCTCTCCCTCACACTGACACACTCTCTCTCTCTCTTGCACACACACATACTCTCTCCCTCTCTCTCTCTCTCTCTCTCTCACACACACACACAAACACACTTTCTCTTTCACACACACACACTCAGAAACACACTATCTCTCCTTCACACACGCAATCTCTCCCTTACACACACTATCTTTCCCTCATACGCAACCTCCCTCTCACTCTCCCTCACACACACACTCACACTCTCCCTCACACTCTCCCTCACACACACACACTCTCCCTCACACACACTCACACTCTCCCTCACACACACTCACACTGTCCCTCACACACATACACACACTCTCCCTCACGCACACAGACACACACTCTCTCTCTCTCACACAGACACACACACTCTCTCTCGCACACACACACCCTCTCTCACTCGCACACACTCTCTCTCTCTCTCTCGCACACACACACACTGTCTCTCTCTCTCACACACACACAAACACACACACACACTCTTTCTCTCTCTCTCGCACACACACACACACACACACATACACTCAGTGTATCACTGTATCTGTGTGTCTCTGTATCTGTGTCCCTGTATCTGTGTATCCCTGAATTTGTGTGTCTCTGTATCTGTATCTTTGTATCCCTGCATCTGTTTCTCTCTGTATCTGTGTGTCTTTATATCTGTGTGTCTCTGTACCCGTGAGTCTCTGTACTGGGTGTCTCTATAACTGTCGATCTATGTAACTGTGTGTATCTGTATCTGTGTGTCTCTGTATCAGTGTCTGTCTGTATCTGTGTCCCTGGATCTGCATATCCCTGAATTTGTGAGTCTCTGTATCTGTATCTCTGTATCTGTGTCTCTGCATCTGTGTATCACTGCATCTGTGTATCCCTGCATCTGTGTGTCTCTGTATCTGTGTGTCCCTATATCTGTGTGTCCCTGAATCTGTGTCTCTTTATCTGTGTGTCCCTGTATCAGTTTATCTCTATATGTGTGTGCCTCTGTATCTATCTATCTCTGTATCTGTGTGTCCCCGTAATTTTGTGTCCCTGTATCTGTGTGTCCTTGCATCAGTTTATCTCTGTATCTGTGTGTCTCTGTATCTGTTTATCTCTGTATCTGTGTGTCCCTGTAATTTTGTGTCCCTGTATGTGTGTGTCCCTGTATCCGTGTGTCCCTGTATCTGTGTGTCTCTGTACCTGTGTATCTCTGTATCTGTATCTCTGTATCTGTGTCTCCCTGCATCTGTGTGTCTCTGTATCTGTGTTTCTCTATATCTGTGTGTCTCTGTATCTGTGTATCCCTGTTTCTGTGTGTCCCTGTGTCTGTGTGTCTCTGTATCTGTGTGTCCCTGTATCTGTGTGTCTCTGTATCTGTGTATCCCTGTATCCGTGTGTCCATGTATCTGTGTGTCTATGTATCTGTGTTTCCCTATATCTGTGTGTCTCTGTATCTGTGTATCTCTGTATCTGTGTGTCTCTGTATCTGTGTGTCTCTGTATTGGTGTGTCCCTGTATCTTTGTATCTCTGTATCTGTGTGTCTCTCTATCTGTGTGTCTCTGCCTGTGTCTCTCCCTCTTTCTCTGTGTCTCTGACTTTCTCTCTGTGCCATTTTGTGTTCCTATGTGTCTCTGTATCTGTGTGTCTTTGGGGAGAGGCAAATCCCCAGGCCCTGACAATTTCCCTTCTTATCAGGTTGTGGCCTTCAGGGGTTCTGGGGAAAAGGCAGAAGAATGGGGATGAGAAAAATATCAGCCATGGTTGAATCGGACAGCAGACTCGATGGGCCGAGTGTCCAGTTCTGCTCTGATATCTTATGGTCTTGTAGGAATAACTAGAAGCAGAGGACATAATATGACTGTCTCTCTCTCTCTGTATCTGTATCTGTGTGTGTGTCTCTCTCTCTCTCTGATTCTGTATCGATATCTGTTTGTCTGTCTGTCTGTCTGTCTCTCTCTTTGTGTATCTGTGTGTTCCTCTCTCTGTGTCTGTGTCGCTCTCTCTCTCTCTCTCTATCTGTATGTGTGTGTGTATGTGTCCCTCTTCCTCTCTGTTTCTGCTTCTCTTCTCTGTCACTCTGTGTTTCTGTGCATCTCTGTATCTGTCTCTCTCTCTCCCTGTTTCTCTGTGTTTATTATGCCTCTCTCTCTCTGTGTCTCTGTACCTGTGTGTCCCTGTATCTGTGTGTCTCTGTGTTCCTATATGTCTCTGTATTTCTAAGTTGCCCCTTAGTGTCCAATGATGTGAAGGTTGGGAGGATTGGCCATGTTAACTTGCCCCAGAGATGGAGAGACAGGGACACAGGGGAGCCCGAAACACTACAGAAACAGGAGAAAGGTTTGAAAATGGAGGAGTGTTTCTTATCCATCTATAAAAATCATCCACTCTGACAATCTCTCCTGCATACGAATCCCTCTCTCTCACACACACACACACAAACACTTCTCACACTCACACAATCTCTCTCTCACTCGCAATCTCTCCCTCACACACACTCTCTCCCTCACATGCAATCTCTCCCTGACATGCCATCTCTCCCTCATACACATTTTCTCTCTCTCTCTCTCACACATACACACACACACACTCTCTCTCTCACACACACACACACACTCTCTCTCTCGCACGCACACACTCTCTCTCTCTCGCATCGCACACACACACACACACACTCTCTCTCGCGCACACACACACACACTCTCTCTCTCTCGCATGCACACATGCACACACACACACACTCGCACACACACACTCTCTCTCTCACACACACACATACACACACACTCTCTCTCTCTCTCTCGCACACACAGACACACTCTCTCGCACACACAAACTCCCTCTTTCTCGCACGCACACACACACACACACACACTGTCTCTCTCTCGCACACACACACACACTCTCTCTCGCACGCACACTCACACACACACTCTCTCTCGCACACACACACACTCTCTCTCTCACACACATACACACACACTCTCTGTGTCTCTTGCACACACACACACTCTCTCTCTCGCTTGCACACACACACACACTTTCTCTCTCTCGCACACAGACACACTCTCTCTCTCTTTCACACACACACACACACTCTCACACACTCACTCTTGCACACATTCTCTCTCACACACTCTATCTCACATACGCACATACACATTCACTCACACACACTCACACACACTCAGTCACACACACATGCAGTCCCTTACACACTCTCTCTCTCACACACCACACACTCTTTCTCACATACACATGCTGTCTTCTACAAACTCATTCTCCACACACATTCTCTCTCACACACTCTCTCTCACGTACTTTCTCTCTGTCTCTTACATACACACTCTCTTTCTCATTTCTCTCTCTCACACACATACACACACGCTCTTTTTCTCTCTTTTTCACACTCTCTTTCTCTTTCTCTCTCTCTCACACACACACACACACACATTCTCTCTCTCTCTCTCTCACACACACAAACACACTTTCTCTCACACACACACACACTCAGAAACACACTATCTCTCCTTCACACACACAATCTCTCCCTTACACAGACTATCTTTCCCTCATACTCAATCTCTCTCTCACTCTCCCTCACACTCACACACACTCTCCCTCACACACACACACACACACTCTCTCTCACTCGCACAGACACTCTCTCTCTCTCTCTCACATGCACACACACACACTCTCTCTCTCTCACACACACACACAAACACACACACACACTCTCTCTCTCTCACGCACACACACACACACACTCTCTCACTCTCTCTCTCGCTGTCTCTCTCTCTCACACACACACACACACTTTCTCTCGCACACACACACTTAGAAACACACTATCTCTCCTTCACACACGCAATCTCTCCCTTACACACTCTATCTTTCCCTCATATGCAACCTCTCTCTAACTCTACCTCACATACACACAGACACTCTCCCTCACACACTCACACTCTCCCTCACACACTCATACTCTCCCTCACACACACACTCACACTCTCCCTCACACACACACACAATCTCCCTCACACACACACTCACACTCTCCCTCACACACATACACACACTCTCCCTCACGCACAATATCTCTTCCTCACACACAATCCTTTCCCCATGTGCAATCCCTTCCTCACGCACAAGTTTAGTGAGAGTGCGGAATGGAATTGAAGGAAATCAATATTAGTAAGAAAATGGGGTAATGAATAGGGTTAAAGGCTGACAAATCCCCAGGCCCTGAGAATTTCCCTTCTTATCAGGTTCTGGCCTTCAGGGGTTCTGGGGAAAAGGCAGAAGAATGGGGATGAGAAAAATATCAGCCATGATGGAATGGGGCAGCAGACTCGATGGGCCGAGTGTCCAGTTCTGCTCTGATGTCTTATGGTCTTGTAGGAATAACTAGAACCACAGGACATAATATCAGTGTCTCTCTCTCTCTCTCTCTCTATCTGTATCTGTATCTCTCTGTCTATATCTGTGTGTGTCTCTCTCTCCCTCTCTGTATGTGTATCTGTGTGTGTTTGTATGTATGTGTGTGTCTCTCTCTCTTAGTACCTGTTTCTATATCTCCTTCTCTGTAGCTGTCAGTCTCTCTCTCTCTCTATCTATCTGTTTTTCTCTCTCTGTATCAATGTTTCTCTCTCTCTCCCTCTGTGCCTGTGTGTCCTTGTATCTGTGTGTCCTTGTATCTGTGTGTCCCTGTATCTGTGTATCTCTGTATCTGTGTGTCTCTGTATCTTTGTATCCCTGCATCTGTGTGTCTCGGTATCTGTGTGTCTTTGTATCTGTGTGTCTCTGTACCCGTGAGTCTCCGTATCTGGGTGTCTCTATAACTGTGTGTCTCTGTAACTGTGTGTCTCTGTATCTGTGTGTCTCTGTATCAGTGTGTGTAAGTACGTGTGTCCCTGGATCTGTGTATCCCTGATTTTGTGTGTCTCTGTATCTGAATCTCTGTATCTGTGTCTCTGCATCTGTGTATCACTGCATCTGTGTGTCTCTGTATCTGTGTGTCTCTGTATCTGTGTGTCTCTGTATCTGTGTGCCCCTGTATCTGTGTGTCCCTGAATCTGTGTGTCCCTGAATCTGTGTGTCTCTTTATCTATGTGTCCCTGAATCTGTGTGTCTCTTTATCTATGTGTCCATGTATCAGTTTATCTCTATATCTGTGTGTCTCTGTATCTATCTATATCTGTATCTGTGTGTCCCCGTAATTTTGTATCCCTGTATGTGTGTGTCCCTGCATCAGTTTATCTCTGTATTTGTGCGTCTCTGTATCTGTCTAACTCTGTATCTGTGTGTCCCTGTAATTTTGTGTCCCTGTATCTGTGTGTCCCTGTATCTGTGTGTCTCTGTATCTGTGTATCCCTGTATCTGTGTGTCCCTGTGTCTGTGTGTCTCTGTATCTGTGAGTCCTTGTATCGGTGTTTCCATGTGTCTGTGTGTCTCTGTATCTGTGTGTCCCTGTATTTGTGTGTCTCTGTATCTGTGTATCCCTGTTTCTGTGAGTCCCTGTGTCTGTGTGTCTCTGTATCTGTGAGTCACTGTATCTGTGTTTCCCTGTGTCTGTGTGTCTCTGTATCTGTGTGCCCCTGTATCTGTGAGTCTCTGTATCTGTGTGTCTCTGTATCTGTGTGTCCCTGTTTCTGTGTGTCCCTGTGCTCGTGTGTCCTCTGTATCCTGTGAGTCCCTGTATCACTGTGTGTCTCTGTATCTGTGTAATCTGTTTTTCTGTGTGTCCCTGTGTCCGTGTGTCTCTGTATCTGTGTGTCCCTGTATCTGTGTGTCCCTGTGTCTGTGTGTCTCTGTATCTGTGAGTCCCTGTATCTGTGTTTCCCTGTGTCTGTGTGTCTCTGTATCTGTGTGCCCCTGTATCTGTGAGTCCCTGTATCTGTGTTTCCCTGTATCTGTGTGTCCCTGTGTCTGTGAGTCCCTGTATCTGTGTGTCTCTGTATCTGTGTATCCCTGTTTCTGTGTGTCCCTGTGTCCGTGTGTCTCTGTATCTGTGAGTCCCTGTATCTGTGTTTCCCTGTGTCTGTGTGTCTCTGTATCTCTGAGTCCCTGTATCCGTGTGTCTCTGTATCTGTGTGTCTCGGCCTATGTCTCCCCCTCTTTCTCTGTGTCTCTGACTCTATCTCTGTGCCATTTTGTGTTCCTATATGTCTCTGTACCTGTGTGTCTTTGGGGAGAGGCAAATCCCCAGGCACTGAGAATTTCCCTTCTTATCAGGTTCTGGCCTTCAGGGGTTTTGTGGAAAAGACAGACGAATGGGGATGAGAAAAATATCAGCCATGATTGAATGGGGCAGCAGACTCGATGGGCCGAGTGTCCAGTTCTGCTCTGATGTCTTGCGGTCTTGTAGGAATAACTCGAAGCAGAGGACATAATATCAGTGTCTCTCTCTCTCTCTCTGTATCTGTATCTCTCTCTGTCTGTATCTGTGTGTGTCTCTCTCTCTCTGTGTGTCTGTATCTCTCTCTCTGTCTGTATCTGTGTGTCTCTCTGTCTTTCTCTGTATGTGTATCTGTGTGTGTTTGTATGTATGTGTGTGTGTCTCTCTCTTAGTATCTGTTTCTATCTCCCTTTCTCTGTATTTGTATCTATGTATGTCTCTCTCCCTCTCTGTAGGTGTATCTGTGTGTGTTTGTGTGTTTGTGTGTATGCATGTGTGTGTGTGTGTCTCTCTTTCTCTGTATCTGTCTGTCTGTCTGTCTCTCTTTGTGTATCTCTGCGTTCCTCTCTCTGTGTCTGTGTGTGTGTGTGTCTCTCTCTCTCTTTATCTGTGTGTATGTGTGTGTGTGTCTTTCTCTCTCTCTCGCTCTCTCTCTGTTCTCCATGTCTCTCTCTCTTTCTCTCTCTCTGTCTCTCTCTCTCGCTGTCTGTATGTCTCTCTTTTTCTCTCTGTGTCTCTGCCTCTCTCTCTCTCTCTGTCACTCTGTCATCTCTCTCTGTCTCTCTCTCTCTCTCTCCCTATCTATCTCTCTATCTCTCTCCATTTCTGTCTGTCTGTCTCTGTCACTCTCTCTCTCAGTCTCTCTGTTCCCCGTGTCTCTCTCTCTCTGTCTCTGTCTGTCTGTCTGTCTCTCTCTGTCTCTCCCTGAGTTCTCCCTCTCTCTCTCTCTCTCTGTCTCTTTGTTTTCTGGCTATGTTTCTCTCCATCTTTTATCTCTCTCTGTCTTTCTCTCTCTGTCTTTCTCTCTCTCTCTCTCTCTCTTTCCGTGTGTGTTTGTCTGTGTGTGTGTGTGTCTTTCTGTCTCCCTGCCTCTCTCTCTTTCTGTATCTCTGCCTGTCTGTCTCTCTCTGTCTTTCTGTCTCTCTATGTCTCTGTCTCCCTCTCTCTCACTGTATTTGTCTCGGTGTGTGTGTCTCTCTCTATTTCTCTGTGTGTGTGTCTCTCTCTCTATCTGTCTGTGTGTCTCTCTCTCTGTCTCTGTTTCTATCTCTCTTTCTCTATAGCTGTCAGTCTCTCTCTCTATTTATCTGTTTTTCTCTCTCTGTATCGATGTTTCTCTTTCTCTCCCTCTGTATCTGTGTGTCCTTGTATCTGAGTATCTCAGTATCTGTGTGTCGCTGTATCTGTGTGTCTCTGTATCTGTGTATCTCTGTATCTGTGTGTCCTTCTATCTGAGTATCTCAGTATTTGTGTGTCTCTGTATCTGTGTGTCTCTGTACGTTTGTGTCCCTGTGTCTGTGTATCCCTGTCTCTATGTGTCCCTGTATCTGTGTGTCCCTGTATCTGAGTATCTCTGTATCTGTCTATTTCTGTATCTGTGTCTCTGTATCTGTGTCTCTGTTTCTGTGTGTCCCTGTATCTGTGTATCCTTGTATCTGTGTGTCTCTGTATCTGTGTATCCTTGTATCTGTGTGTCTCTGTATCTGTGTGTCCCTATATCAGTTTATCTCTCTATGTGTGTGTGCCAATAAGTGTCTATCTCTGTATCTGTGTCTTTGTACATGTGTGTCTCTGTATCTGTGTGTCCCTGTATCTGTCTATTTCTGTACCTGTGCGTCCCTGTATCTGTGTGTCTCTGTATTTGTTTGCCCCTGTATCTGTCTATCTCTGTATCTGTGTGTCCCTGTATCTGTTTGCCCCTGTATCTGTCTATCTCTGTACATGTGTGTCTCTGTATCTGTGTGTCCCTGTATCTGTCAATTTCTGTACCTGTGCGTCCCTGTATCTGTGTGTCTCTGTATCTGTTTGCCCCTGTATCTGTCTATCTCTGTATCTGTGTGTCCCTGTATCTGTGTCTCTCTATCTGTATGTCTCTGTATCTGTGTGTCTCTGTACCTGTGAATGTAAAAAAAAGAGATATCAATAACCATACATCAGCCTATACAGACGTTCACGGAAGATCACCAGAAGCTCAAACGCAAGAGACAGGTGAGCCATAAAATAAGTTGGACGGCCCACAGGAATCTATTGATTCCCAGGAATGTCCCGAGGCTCGTGATCCTTAACTGGAACATAGAACATTACAGCGCAGAACAGGCCCCTCGGCCTTCGATGTTGCGCCGACCAATTATGAAAAAAGCAATGACTCTCCAAACTAAAGAATTCCCTTCTCTTCCATAAACTTATCAACTAACCTCTTAAACGCCACCAAACTTGGCGCATCTACAACTGCCACAGGCAGGGCATTCCACTCCCTAACCACCCTCTGGGTAAAGAACCTACCCCTGGCATCCATCCTATAACTATCACCCCTTAATTTAAAGCTGTGTCCCCTCGTGCTAGCTTTCTCCATCCTAGGTATCTGTGTCCCTGTATCAGTTTATCTCTGTATCTATGTGTCTCTGTATCTGTGTGTCCCTGTATCAGTTTATCTCTGTATCTGTGTGTCTCTGTATCTGTGTGTCTCTGCCTGTGTCTCCCCCTCTTTCTCTGTGTCTCTGACTCTCTCTCTGTGCTATTTTGTGTTCCTATGTGTCTCTGTACCTGTGTGTCTTTGGGGAGAGGCAAATCCCCAGGCCCTGAGAATTTCCCTTCTTATCAGGTTCTGGCCTTCAGGGGTTCTGGGGAAAAGGCAGAAGAATGGGGATGAGAAAAATATCAGCCATGGTTGAATGGGGCAGCAGACTCGATGGGCCGAGTGTCCAGTTCTGCTCTGATGTCTTATGGTCTTGTAGGAATAACTAGAAGCAGAGGACATAATATCAGTGTGTCTCTCTCTTCTCTGTATCTGTATCTGTATCTCTCTCTCTCTGTCTGTATCTGTGTGTGTCTCTCTCCCTCTCTGTATGTGTATCTGTGTGTGTTTGTATGTATGTGTGTGTCTCTCTCTCTTAGTATCTGTTTCTATATCTCCTTCTCTGTAGCTGTCAGTCTCTCTCTCTCCATCTATCTGTTTTTCTCTCTCTGTATCTATGTTTCTCTCTCTCCCCCTCTGTGCCTGTGTGTCCTTCTATCTGTATATCACTGTATCTGTGTGTCTCTGTATCTGTCTCCCTGTATCTGTGTGTTCCTGAATTTGTGTGTCCCTGTATCTGTGTATCCCTGAATATGTGTGTCTCTATATCTGTGTCCCTGTATCTGTGTATCCCTGAATTTGTGTGTCTCTATATCTGTGTCCCTGTATCTGTGTATCCCTGAATTTGTGTGTCTCTGTATCTGTGTCCCTGTATCTGTGTATCCCTGAATTGGTGTGTCTCTGTATCTGTGTGTCTGTATATCTGTGTGTCTCTGTACCCGTGAGTCTCAGTATCTGGGTGTCTCTATAACTGTGTATCTATGTAACTGTGTGTCTCTGTATCCATGTGTCTCTGTATCAGTGTGTGTCTGTATCTGTGTCCCTGTATCTGTTTGTCCCTCTATCTGTGAGTCCCTGTATCTGTGTGTCTCTGTATCTGTGTGTCTCTGTATCTGTGAGTCCATGTATTTGTGTGTCTCTTTATCTGTGTATCCCTGTATCTGTGTTTCCCTGTGTCTGTGTGTCTCTGTATCTGTGTATCCCTGTATCTGTGTGTCCCTGTGTCTGTGTGTCCCTGTATCTGTGTGTCTCTGTATCTGTGTTGCCCTGTGTCTGTGTGTCTCTGTATCTGTGAGTCCCTGTATTTGTGTGTCTCTGTATCTGTGTGTCCCTGTATCTGTGTGTCTCTGCCTGTGTCTCTCCTCTTTCTCTGTGTCTCTGACTCTCTCTCTGTGCCATTTTGTGTTCCTATGTGTCTCTGTATCTGTGTGTCTTTGGGGAGAGGCAAATCCCCAGGCCCTGAGAATTTCCCTTCTTATCAGGTTCGTTGGCCTTCAGGGTCTGGGAAAAGGCAGAAGAATGGGGATGAGAAAAATATCAGCCATGATTGAATGGGGCAGCAGACTCGATGGGCCGAGTGTCCAGTTCTGCTCTGATGTCTTGTGGTCTTGTAGGAATAACTAGAACCACAGGACATAATATCAGTGTCTCTCTCTCTCTTTGTGTATCTGTATCTGTATCTCTCCCTGTATCTGTATCTCTCTCTCTCTCTGTCTGTATCTGTGTGTGTGTCTCTCTCTCTCTCTGTATCTGTGTGTGTGTGTGTTTGTGTGTGTGTGTGTGCGTGCGCATGTTTGTGTGTGTCTCTCTCTGTCTGTCTCTCTGTCTCCCTCCCTCTCTCTCTCTATCTCTCACTGTCTCTGTATCTCTCTGTCTCTCTGTCTCTCTCTCTCTCTGTGCATCTCTCACTTTGTTTCTCTGACTCTGTGTTTCTCACTCTTTCTGTGTTTCTATCTTTCTCTCTATCTCTCTCTCTTCGTCCGTGTGTGTGTGTGTGTGTGTGTGTCTGTTTCTCTCTTTCGCTCTGTGTCTCTGTTTGTGACTCTGTGTGTGTGTTTATGATTATGTTTGTATGTATGTCTGTGCATGTGTGTGTCTCTCTCTCTGTCTCTCCGTCTGTGGGTATCTCTCTCTCTGTCTCTCCATATGTGTTTCTCTCTGTCTTTGTGTGTGTGTGTGTGTGTGTGTGTGTGTGTGTGTGTGTGTGTGTGTGTGTGTGTGTGTGTGTGTGTGTGTGTGTCTTTCTGTCTCCCTGCCTCTCTCTGTTTCTGTATCTCTACCTGTTTGTCTCTCTCTGCCTTTGTGTCTCTCTATGTCTCTGTCTCCCTCTCTCTCACTGTATTTGTCTCTCACTGTATTTGTCCCTCTCTATCTGCCTATTTCTGTATCTGTGTCTCTGTTTCTGTGTATCTCTGTGTCTGTATGTCGCTGTATCTGTGTGTCTGTATCTGTGTGTCTCTGTATCTGTGTGTCCCCATATCAGTTTATCTCTCTATCTGTGTGTCCCAGTAAGTGTCTATCTCTGTATCTCTGTATCTGTATGTCCCTGTATCAGTTTATATCTGTATCTGTGTGTCCCAGTAAGTGTCTATCTCTGTATCTGTATGTCCCTGTATCAGTTTATATCTGTATCCGTGTGTCCCTGTAAGTGTCTATCTCTGTATCTGTATGTCTCTGTATCTGTGTCTCTGTATCTGTATGTCTCTGTATCTGTGTCTCTGTATCTGTGTATCCCTGTAACTGTCAGTCTCTGTATCCGTGTGTCCCTGTATCTGTGTGTCTCTGTATCTGTGTCTCTGTATCTGTGTATCCCTGTATCTGTCTGTCTCTGTATCCGTGTGTCCCTCTATCTGTATGTCTCTGTATCTGTGTCTCTGTATCTGTGTATCCCTGTAACTGTCAGTCTCTGTATCTGTGTGTCCCTGTATCTGTGTGTCTCTGTATGTGTCTCTGTATCTGTGTATCCCTGTAACTGTCAGTCTCTGTATCCGTGTGTCCCTCTATCTGTGTGTCTTGTATCTGTGTCTCTGTATCTGTGTCTCTGTATCTGTGTATCCCTGTAACTGTCAGTCTCTATATCCGTGTGTCCCTGTATCTGTGTGTCTCTGTTACTGTGCCCCTGTATCTGTGTCTCTGTACCTGTGTGTCTCTGTATCTGTGTCTCTGTATCTGTGTGTCTTTGGGGAGAGGCAAATCCCCAGGCCCTGAGAATTTCCTTCTTATCAGGTTGTGGCCTTCAGGGGTTCTGGGGAAAAGGCAGAAGAATGGGGATGAGAAAAATATCAGCCATGATTGAATGAGGCAGCAGACTCGATGGGCCGAGTGTCCAGTTCTGCTCTGATATCTTGTGGTCTTGTAGGAATAACTAGAACCACAGGACATAATATCAGTGTCTCTCTCTCTCTTTGTGTATCTGTATCTGTATCTCTCCCTGTATCTGTTCTCTCTCTCTCTCTCTCTGTATCTGTGTGTCTGTCTGTCTGTCTCTCTTTGTGTATCTCTGCGTTCCTCTCTCTGTGTCTGTGTGTGTATCTCTCTCTCTCTCTGTGTATCTGTCTCTGTGTCTGTCTGTGTGTCTCTCTCTCTCTCGCTCTCTCTCTGTTCTCCATGTCTCTGTCTCTCTCTGTCTCTCTCTCCCTGTCTGTATGTCTCTCTTTTTCTCTCTGTGTCTCTGCCTCTCTCTCTCTCTCTGTCACTCTGTCATCTCTCTCTGTCTCTCTCTCTCTCTCTCCCTATCTGTCTCTCTCTCTCTCTCTCTCTCTCTCCCTTTCTGTCTCTCTCTCTCTCTCTCCATTTCTGTCTGTCTGTCTCTCTTTGTCACTCTCTCTCTCAGTCTCTCTGTTCCCCGTGTCTCTCTCTCTCTGTCTCTGTCTGTCTGTCTGTCTCTCTCTGTCTCTCCCTGAGTTCTCCCTCTCTCTCTCTCTCTCTGTCTCTTTGTTTTCTGGCTATGTTTCTCTCCATCTTTTATCTCTCTCTGTCTTTCTCTCTCTGTCTTTCTCTCTCTCTCTCTCTTTCCGTGTGTGTGTGTCTGTGTGTGTGTGTGTTTGTGTGTGTGTGTGTGCGCATGTTTGTGTGTGTGTCTCTCTCTCTGTCTGTCTCTGTCCCTCCCTCTCTATCTCTCACTCTCTCTGTATCTCTCTGTCTCTCTGTATCTCTCTGTCTCTCTCTCTCTCTGTGTCTGTGTGTGCATCTCTCACTTTGTTTCTCTCTCTGACTCTGTGTTTCTCACTCTTTCTGTCTTTCGATCTTGCTCTCTATCTCTATCTCTTCGTCCGTGTGTGTGTGTGTGTGTCTCTCTCTCTTTCGCTCTGTGTCTCTGTTTCTGACTCTGTGTGTGTGTGTGTTTATGATTATGTTTGTATGTATGTCTCTGTGTGTGTGTTTCTCTCTCTCTGTCTCTCCGTCTGAGTGAATCTCTCTCTCTGTCTCTCCATATGTGTTTCTCTTTGTCTTTCTGTGTGTGTGTGTGTGTCTTTCTGTCTCCCTGCCTCTCTCTCTTTCTGTATCTCTGCCTGTCTGTCTCTTCTGCCTTTCTGTCTCTCTATGTCTCTGTCTCCCTCTCTCTCACTGTATTTGTCTGGATGTGTGTGTCTCTCTCTATTTCTCTGTGTGTGTGTGTCTCTCTCTCTATCTGTCTGTGTCTCTCTCTCTCTCTGTCTCTATTTCTATCTCTCTTTCTCTATAGCTGTCAGTCTCTCTCTCTCTCTATTTATCTGTTTTTCTCTCCCTGTATCGATGTTTCTCTTTCTCTCCCTCTGTATCTGTGTGTCCTTGTATCTGAGTATCTCAGTATTGGTGTGTCTCTGCATCTGTGTGTCTCTGTACTTGTGTGTCCCTGTGTCTGTATATCCCTGTCTCTATGTGTCCCTGTATCTGTGTGTCCCTGTATCTGAGTATCTCTGTATCTGTCTATTTCTGTATCTGTGTCTGTTTCTGTGTATCTCTGTATCTGTATGTCCCTGTATCTGTATGTCCCTGTATCTATGTGTCTCTGTATCTGTGTATCCCTGTATCTGTTTGTCTCTGTATCTGTGTGTCTCTGTATCTGTGTGTCCGTGTATCTGTCTATTTCTGTATCTGTGCGTCCCTGTATCGGTGTGTCTCTGTTTCTGTGTGTCCCTGTATCAGTTTATCTCTGTATCTGTGTGTCTCTGTATCTGTGTGTCCCTGTATCTGTGTGTCTCTGAACCTGTGTGTCACTGTATCTGTGTCTCTGTATCTGTGTGTCTCTGTATCTGTGTGTCTCTGTACCTGTGTGTCCCTGTATCTGTGTGTCTCTGTGTTTCTGTGTGTCTCTGTATTTCTAAGTTGACCCTTAGTGTCCCATGATGTGAAGGTTGGGAGGATTGGCCATGTTAACTTGCCCCAGAGATGGAGAGACAGGGACACAGGGGAGCCCGAAACGCTACAGAAACAGGAGAAAGGTTTGAAAATGGAGGAGTGTTTCTTATCCATCTATAAAAATCATCCACTCTGACAGCAGTTCCATTTCACACTCTCTGCTCAGTCCTGTGTTGGGGGGTGTTTAGTGTGGGATCAGTGTTTGCTTTTCTCAAACCGCACTGATATTCTCAATAAGGGCAAGAAGTTTCAGTCTTTAAAAATGTAAAGATTACAAACCCAAAGCAGACAGAGAATGATGAGGCCTCACACCTTCAATGTAGTAATTCCCCCAATCTTTCCTTTTGTTTCTTGCTTCCCTCCTCTGTTTGAAGTATTGGAGACGTAGAAATTATTGTAACAATTCAATCTCTCGGGACAATCTCTGTAAACAGCTTCTGGAGACAAATTGACACTTTAATCACCTGAAAAGCTGAATGTCCATTCAAACATTTCCCTCCGCATATCCTTGTAAATGTAAAGATAACTCCCATTTCCCCAAAGCAGGAAGATATGGAATGGGATCATCCTAACCTCTCTACTAAAGATATAAAGTTTCTTTTCAATAAAGTTTATTTATTACTGTGTCACAAGTAGGCTTATATTATCACTGCAATGAAGTTACTGTGAAAATCCTCTCATTGCCACACTCTGGTGCCTGTTTGGGTACACTGAGGGAGAATTTAGCAGGGCCAATGTACCCTAACCAGCATGTCTTTTAGACTGTGTGAGGAAAGCGGGGGACTCAGAGGAAACCCACGCAGACACGGGGAGGACATGCAGACTCCGCACAGACAGTGATCCAAGCCGAGACTTGAACCCAGGTCCCTGGTGCTGTGTAGCAGCAGTGCTAATCACTGTGCCACTGTACCAGCATCCATACACACAGACACATAGATATATGCAGACCCACACACACACACACACACACACACACACACACACACACACACACACACACACACACACACACACACACACACACACACTCACTCTCCCTCACACGCACTCTCTCTCTCACATGCAATCTCTCCCTGACATGCAATCTCTCCCTCATACACATTCTCTCTCTCTCTCACACACACACACACGCCGACACATTCACACACACACACACTCTCTCTCTCACTCTCTCACACACACACTCTCTCCCTCTCTCTCTCTCTGACACACACACACACACTCTCTCTCTGTCGCACACACGCACACACAGACACTCTCTCTCTCGCAGAAACAGACACACACACACACACTCTCTCTCTCTCTCTCGCACACACACACACACACACACACTCTCTCTCTCTCTCTCACACACAAACACACTTTCTCTCACACACACACACTCAGAAACACAGTATCTCTCCTTCACACACTCAATCTCTCCCTTACACACACTATCTTTCCCTCACGCGCAACCTCTCTCTCACTCTCCCTCACACACACTAAATCTCCCTCTCACACACACACAGACTCTCCCTCACACACACTCACACTCTCCCTCACACATACGAACTCTCCCTCATGCGCAATCCCTTCCTCACGCACAAGTTTAGTGAGAGTGTGGAATGGAATTGAAGGAAATCAATATTAGTAAGAAAATGGGGGAATGAATGGGGTTAAAGGCTGACAAATCCCCAGGCCCTGAGAATTTCCCTTCTTATCAGGTTGTGGCCTTCAGGGGTTCTGGGGAAAAGGCAGAAGAATGGGGATGAGAAAAATATCAGCCATGATTGAATGGGGCAGCAGACTCGATGGGCCGAGTGTCCAGTTCTGCTCTGATGTTTTATGTTCTTGCAGGAATAACTAGAAGCAGAGGACATAATATCACTGTCTCTCTCTCTCTCTCTCACTCTCTGTATCTGTATCTCTCTCTCTCTCTTTATATATCTGTGTGTTCCTCTCTCTGTGTCTGTGTCTCTCTGTGTCTGTGTCTCTCTCTCTTTTTCTCTCTATCTCTGTCTCTCTCTGTTACTCTGTCTCTCTCTCTCTCTCTCTCTTTCTCTGTCTCTCTCACTGTCTCTCTGTATCTCTCTCTTTCTGTCTCTCTCTCCCTCTCTCTGTCTTTTTATCTCCCTCTGTCTCTGTCTCTCTCTGTATATGTGTCTTTGTATTTTTTCTCTCTCTCATTCTGTCTCTCTCCAAAGCAATGCGTGTGTGTGTGTGTGTGTGTGTGTCTCTCTCTCTCTGTCCCTCTATCTATGTTTTTCTTTCTCTCTCTGTATCTGTGTGTTGCTCTGTGTATGTGTCTCTCTGTCTATCTGTTTCTATCTCTCTCTCTCTGTATCTGTCTGTCTGTCTGTCTCTCTCTCTATCTGTGTGTCTCTCTCTCTGTATCTATATTTGTCTCTCTCTCTCTCCCTGTATCTGTATGTCTCTGTATTTTGTATCTCTGTATCTGTGTGTGTCCCTGTATCTGTGTGTGTCCCTGTATCTGTGTGTCTCCGTATCTGTGTGTCCCTGTATCTGTGTATGCCTGTATCTGTGTGTCCCTGTATCTGTGTATGCCTGTATCTGTGTATCTCTGTATCTGTGTGCCTCTGTATCTGTGTATATCTGTATCTGTGTGTCTCTGTACCTGTGTATCCCTGTATCAGTGTGTCTCTCTATCTGTGTATCCCTGTATTTGTGTATCCCTGTATCTGTGTGTCTCTGTATCTGTGTCTTCCTGTATCTGTGTCTTCCTGTATCTGTGTGTCCCTGTATCTGTGTATCTCTGTATCTGTGTATCCCTATGTCTGTGTGTCCCTGTATCTGTGTATCTGTGTATCAGTGTGTCCCTGTATATGTGTATCTCTATATCTGTGTGTCCCTGTATTTGTGTGTCTCTGTATCTGTGTGTCCCTATGTCTGTGTGTCCCTGTATCTGTGTATCAGTGTGTCCCTGTATATGTGTATCTCTATATCTGTGTGTCCCTGTATTTGTGTGTCTCTGTATCTGTGTGTCTCTGTACCTGTGTGTCCCTGTACCTGTGTATCTCTGTGTCTGTGTGTCCCTGTATCTGCGTGTCTCTGTATCTGTGTGTCTCTGTGTTCCTGTGTGTCTCTGTGTTCCTGTGTATCTCTGTGTTTCACACACACACACTCTGTCTCTATCACACATTCCCCCTCTCTCTATCACACACACACACACACACACACACAGACACAGACACACACACACACACACACACTCTCTCTCTCTCTCTCTATCACACATTCTCCCTCTCTCTATCACACACTCTCTCTCTCACACACACACACTCTCTCACACACACTCACACACAATCTCTCTCTCCCTCATACACTCTCTCTCTCTCATTCACACACATGCACATACACACAGTCACACTGTCCCTCACAGAAACTATCTCTCCCTCACACGTAATCTCTCCCTGATATGCAATCTCTCCCTGATATGCAATCTCTCCCTCATACACATTCTCTCTCTCTCTCTCTCTCACACACACACACTTTCACACACACTCTTACACATTCACACAGACACACACACTCTCTCTCATACACACACACAAACACTCTCGCACACACACAGACACTCTCTCACTCTCTGTCTCTCTCTTGCATACACACACACTCTCTCTCTTCTCACACACAAACACACACTCTCTCTCTCTCTCACACACACACACACACAGACACACACACACACACTCTCTCTCACGCACACTCACACACACACTCTCTCTATCTCTCTCTCACACACAAACACACTTTCTCTCTGACACACACAAACACACTTTCTCTCTGACACACACAACACACTTTTCTCACACACACACACACACTCAGAAACACACTATCTCTCCTTCACACATGCAATCTCTCCCTTACACACACTATCTTTCCCTCATACGCAACCTCTCTCTCACTCTCCCTCACACACACACACACTCTCCCTCACACACACACACTCTCCCTCACACACACACACACACACTCTCCCTCACACACACACACCACACACACTCTTACACTCTCCACACACACACCACTCTCCCACACACACACACACACCTCCACACACACACACACTCCTCACACACTCTCCCTCACACACACACACACTTACACACACACACACACACACTCACACTCTCCCTCACACACACTCACAATTCCCTCACACACACTCACACTCTCCCTCACACACACACACACTCTCCCTCACGCACAATATCTCTCCCTCATCCTTCTCATGCGCAATCCCTTCCTCACGCACAAGTTTAGTGAGAGTGTGGAATGGAATTGAAGGAAATCAATATTAGTAAGAAAATGGGGGAATGAATGGGGTTAAAGGCTGACAAATCCCCAGGCCCTGAGAATTTCCCTTCTTATCAGGTTCTGGCCTTCAGGGGTTCTGGGGAAAAGGCAGAAGAATGGGGATGAGAAAAATATCAGCCATGATTGAATGGGGCAGCAGACTCGATGGGCCGAGTGTCCAGTTCTGCTCTGATGTCTTATGGTCTTGTAGGAATAACTAGAAGCAGAGGACATAATATCAGTGTCTCTCCCTCTCTCTCTCTCTGTATCTGTAACTCTCTCTCTCTGTCTGTATCTGTTGTGTCTCTCTCTTTCTCTGTATTGTATCTGTGTGTGTCTCTCTCCCTCTCTGTATGTGTATCTGTGTGTGTTTGTATGTATGTGTGTGTGTCTCTCTCTCTTAGTATCTGTTTCTATCTCTCTTTCTCTGTAGCTGTCAGTCTCTCTCTCTCTCTATCTATCTGTTTTTCTCTCTCTGTATCTATGTTTCTCTCTCTCTCCCTCTGTGCCTGTGTGTCCTTGTATCTGTGTATCCCTGTATCTGTGTGTCTCTGTATCTGTGTGTCTCTGTATCTGTGTCCCTGTATCTGTGTATCCCTGAATTTGTGTGTCTCTGTATCTGTGTCCCTGTATCTGTGTATCCCTGAATTTGTGTGTCTCTGTATCTGTATCTCTGTATCCCTGCATCTGTGTGTCTCTGTATCTGTGTGTCTTTATATCTGTGTGTCTCTGTACCCGTGAGTCTCTGTATCTGTGTGTCTCTGTAACTGTGTGTCTCTGTAACTATGTGTTCTGTATCTGTGTGTGCCTGTATCTGTGTCTCTGTATCTGTGTATCCCTGAATTTGTGTGTCTCTATATCTGTGTGTCCCTGTATCTGTGTGTCTCTGTATCTGTGTATCTCTGATTGTGTGTTCTATATCTGTGTGTCCCTGTATCTGTGTGTCTCTGTATCTGTGTGTCCCTGTGTCAGTTTATCTCTATTCTGTGTGTCTCTGTATCTGTGTGTCCTGTATCTGTGTGTCTCTTATCTGTGTGTCCCTGTGTCAGTTTATCTCTATATCTGTGTGTCTCTGTATCTGTCTATTTCTGTATGTGTGTGTCCCTGTGTTTGTGTGTCTCTGTATCTGTGTGTCTCTGTATCTGTGTGTCCCTGTGTCTGTATGTCTCTGTATCTGTGTGTCCCGTATCTGTGTTTCCCTGTATCTATGTGTCCCTGTATCTGTCTGTCTTTGTATGTGTGTGTCTGTGTATGTGTCTCTCTCTCTTTCTGTTTCTGACTCTCTCTCTCTCTGTCTGTCTGTTTCTGTGTCTCTATCTGTGTTTCAGCCTCTCTCTCTGTATCTGTCTCTCTTGATCTCACTCACTCTGTGTTTCTATCTCTTTTTGTGTGTGCGTCTCTCTCTCTCTCTCACTTTATTTCTGTGTGTGTGTTGTATGTTTGTGTATATGTGTCTACATTTTTCTTTATGTCTCTCTCTCTTTCTGTACCTGTGTGTCTCTCTCTTTGTTCCTGTGTATCTCTGTATCTGTGTATCTCTGTATCTGTGTATCTATGTTTCTGTGTGCCTCTGTGCCTGTGTGTCTCTGTATCTGTGTCTCCCTCCCTCTTTTTCTCTGTTTCTGCCTCTCTCTCTCTGTTGCTCTATGTTTCTGTGTGTCTCTGTATTTGTGTGTCTCTGTATCTGTGTGTCTCTGCCTGTGTCTCTCCCTCTTTCTCTGTGTCTCTGACTCTCTCTCTGTGCCATTTTGTGTTCCTATGTGTCTCTGTACCTGTGTGTCTTTGGGGAGAGACAAATCCCCAGGCCCTGAGAATTTCCCTTCTTATCAGGTTCTGGCCTTCAGGGGTTCTGGGGAAAAGGCAGAAGAATGGGGATGAGAAAAATATCAGCCATGATTGAATGGGGCAGCAGACTCGATGGGCCGAGTGTCCAGTTCTTCTCTGATGTCTTATGGTGTTGTAGGAATAACTAGAAGCAGAGGATATAATATCACTGTCTCTCTCTCTCTCTCTCTGTATCTGTATGTCTCTCTCTCTCTGTATTTGTATCTGTATCTCTCCCTGTATCTGTCTCTCTCTGTATCTGTATCTGTGTGTTTCTCTCTCTCTCTGATTCTGTATCTATATCTGTTTGTCTGTCTGTCTGTTTCTCTCTCTCTTTGTGTATCTGTGTGTTCCTCTCTCTGTGTCTGTGTGTGTCTCTCTCTCTCTCTCTATCTGTATGTATGTGTGTGTGTATGTGTCCCTCTTCCTCTCTGTTTCTGCCTCTCTTCTCTGTCACTCTGTGTTTCTGTGCGTCTCTCTCTCTCCCTGTTTCTTTGTGTTTGTGCCTCTCTCTCTCTCTCTGTGTCTCTGTGTACCTGTGTGTCTCTGAGTTCCTGTGTCTCTGTGTCTGTGTGTCTCTGTGTTCCTGTGCATCTCTGTGTTTCTGTTTGTCTCTGTATTTCTAAGTTGCCCCTTAGTGTCCCATGATGTGAAGGTTGGGAGGATTGGCCATGTTAACTTGCCCCAGAGATGGAGAGACAGGGACACAGGGGAGCCCGAAACGCTACAGAAACAGGAGAAAGGTTTGAAAATGGAGGAGTGTTTCTTATCCATCTATAAAAATCATCCACTCTGACAATCTCTCCCGCATACGAATCTCTCTCTCTCACACACACACACACACACAGACACACAATCTCTCTCTCCCACTCAGAATCTCTCCCTCACACACACTCTCTCTCTCACACACACTCTCTCCCTCACACACATTCTCTCCCTCACATGCAATCTCTCACTCATACACATTCTCTCTCTCTCTCACTCTGTCTCTCTCTCTCACACAAACACACTCTTACACACTCACACACATACACTCTTTCTCTCACACACACACACAAACTCTCTCTCTCACACTCACACACACTCTCTCTCTGTCTCGCACACACACACACTCTCACCCTCTCTCTCTCTGTCGCACACACACGCTCTCTCTCGCACACACACAGAATCTCTCTCTCTCTCTCTCTCACACACACACACACACACTCTCTCTCTCTCTCTTGCACACACACACACTCTCTCTCTCGCACAGACACACTCTCTCTCTCGCACAGACACACTCTGTCTCTCTCGCACACACTCTCTCTCTCTCACACACACACACACACACACACACACACACACACACACACACACACACACACACACACACACACACACACACACACACCATTTCTCTCTCTCTCTCGCACACACGACACTCACTCTCTTGCACGCACACAACACACACACACACTTACTCTCTCTCTCTCTCTCGCACACACACACTCTCTCCTCTCACTCACACACACACACTCTCTCTCTCTCGCACACACAACACACTCTCTCTATCTCGCACACACACACTCACACACACACACACACACACCAAACACACACACACACACACACACACACTCTGACTCTCGCACTCACACACTCTCTCTCTCACACACACACACATACAAACACACATTCTCTCTCTCTCTCTCTCGCACACACACACACACCATACACACACACACTTCTCTCTCTCCCTCACACACACACCACTCTCTCTCTCTCACGGCATACACACACACACACTCTCTCTCGCACGCACACACACACACACACTCTCTCTCTCGCACGCACACACACATTCACACACACTCTCTCTCTCTCACGTGCACACACACACACACTCTCTCTTGCGTGCACACAGACCCACACACTCTCTCTCACACGCACACACACACACTCTCTCACACTCTCTTGCACACATTCTCTCTCACACACTCTATCTCACATACGCACATACACATTCACTCGCACACGCTCACACACATTCAGTCACACACACCTGCAGTCCCTTACACAGTCTCTCTCTCTCACACAACACACTCTTTCTCACATACACATTCTGTCTTCTACAGACTCATTCTCCACACACATTCTCTCTCACACACTCTCTCTCATGTACTTTCTCTCTGTCTCTCACATACACACTCTCTTTCTCATTTCTCTCTCTCACACACATACACACACCCTCTCTTTCTCTCTTTTTCACACTCTCTTTCTCTTTCTATCTCACACACAAACACTCACACACATTCTCTCTCTCTCTCTCTCACACACACACACTTTCTCTCTCACACACACACTCAGAAACACACTATCTCTCCTTCACACACGCAATCTCTCCCTTACACACACTATCTTTCCCTCATACGCAACCTCTCTCTCAGTCTCCCTCACACACACTCACACTCTCCCTCACACACACTCACACTCTCCCTCACACACATACACACACTCCCCCTCACACACACTCACACTCTCCCTCACACACAATATCTCTCCCTCACACACAATATCTCTCCCTCACACACAACCCCTTCCTCACGCACAAGTTTAGTGAGAGTGCGGAATGGAATTGAAGGAAATCAATATTAGTAAGAAAATGGGGGAATGAATAGGGTTAAAGGCTGACAAAT
Source organism: Sphyrna mokarran (assembly GCA_024679065.1). Classification (NCBI taxonomy): domain Eukaryota; kingdom Metazoa; phylum Chordata; class Chondrichthyes; order Carcharhiniformes; family Carcharhinidae; genus Sphyrna; species Sphyrna mokarran. Next base: position 16,081 of record JAGIQG010000200.1, on the reverse strand, counting down.
CCCCAGGCCCTGAGAATTTCCCTTCTTATCAGGTTCTGGCCTTCAGGGGTTCTGGAGAAAAGGCAGAAGAATGGGGATGAGAAAAATATCAGCCATGATTGAATGGGACAGCAGACTCGATGGGCCGAGTGTCCAGTTCTGCTCTGATGTCTTTTGTCTTGTAGGAATAACTAGAAGCAGAGGATATAATATCAGTGTCTCTCTCTCTCTCTCTGTATCTGTATCTGTATCTGTCTGTCTGTCTCTCTCTCTCTTTGTGTATCTGTGTGTTCCTCTCTGTGTGTCTGTGTCTCTCTCTCTATCTGTATGTGTGTGTGTATGTGTCCCTCTTCCTCTTTGTTTCTGCTTCTCTTCTCTGTCACTCTGTGTTTCTGTGCGTCTCTGTATCTGTCTCTCTCTCCCTGTTTCTCTGTGTTTCTGCCTCTCTCTCTCTCTCTCTCTCTCTGTGTTTGTATCTGTGTGTCCCTGTATCTGTGTGTCTCTGTATCTGTGTGTCTCTGTACCTGTGTGTCCCTGTATCTGTGTATCTCTGTGTACCTGTGTGTCTCTGTATTTCTAAGTTGCCCCTTAGTGTCCCATGATGTGAAGATTGGGAGGATTGGCCATGTTAACTTGCCCCAGAGATGGAGAGACAGGGACACAGGGGAGCCCGAAACGCTACAGAAACAGGAGAAAGGTTTGAAAATGGAGGAGTGTTTCTTATCCATCTATAAAAATCATCCACTCTGACAATCTCTCCCGCATACGAATCTCTCTCTCTCACACACACACACACACACACACACACACACACACACACACACACACACACACACACGCACACACACACACACACACACACACACACACACACACACACACACACACACACACACACACACACACACACACACAATCTCTCTCTCCCACTCGCAATCTCTCCCTCACACACACTCTCTCCCTCACATGCAATCTCTCCCTGACATGCCATCTCTCCCTCATACACATTCTCTCTCTCTCTCTATCACACACACACACACTCTTACACACACACACACTCTTTCTCTTACACACACACACACAAACCCTCTCGCTCACACTCACACACACTCTCTCTCTCGCACACACACACACTCTCTCTCTCTCTCGCATACACACACACACACTCTTACACACTCACACACACACACACTCTTTCTCTTACACACACACACACAAACCCTCTCGCTCACACTCACACACACTCTCTCTCTCGCACACACACACACTCTCTCTCTCTCGCATACACACACACTCTCTTCCTCTCTCTCTCTCTCTCGCACGCACACACTCTCTCTCGCACGCACATACACACTCTCTCTCTCTCTCTCTCGCACGCACACACACACACACACACTCTCTCTCCTCACATGCACACACACACACACACTCTCTCTGCACACACACACTCTCTCTCTCTCGCACACCACACACTCTCTCGCACACTCCCTCTTTCTCGCACGCACACACACACACACACACTGTCTCTCTCTCACACACACACACACACACACTCTCTCTCTCTCGCACGCACACACACTCTCTACATCTATCTTTCCCTCATACGTAACCTCTCTCTCACTCTCCCTCACACACACACACACACTCTCCCTCACACACAAACACTCTCCCTCACACACACTCTCACTCTCCCTCACACACACTCACACTCTCCCTCACACACATACACACACTCTCCCTCACACACAATATCTCTCCCTCACACACAATCCTTTCCTCATGCGCAATCCCTTCCTCACGCACAAGTTTAGTGAGAGTGCGGAATGGAATTGAAGGAAATCAATATTAGTAAGAAAATGGGGGAATGAATGGGGTTAAAGGCTGACAAATCCCCAGGCCCTGAGAATTTCCCTTCTTATCAGGTTCTGGCCTTCAGGGGTTCTGGAGAAAAGGCAGAAGAATGGGGATGAGAAAAATATCAGCCATGATTGAATGGGGCAGCAGACTCGATGGGCTGAGTGTCCAGTTCTGCTCTGATGTCCTATGGTCTTGCAGGAATAAGTAGAAGCAGAGGACATAACATCAGTGTCTCTCTCTCTCTCTGTATCTGTATCTCTCTCTCTCTCTCTCTGTATCTGTGTGTGTCTCTCTCCCTCTCTGTATGTGTATCTGTGTGTGTTTGTATGTATGTGTGTGTCTCTCTCTCTCGAAGTATCTGTTTCTATATCTCCTTCTCTGTAGCTGTCAGTCTCTCTCTCTCTCTATCTATCTGTTTTTCTCTCTGTATCTATGTTTCTCTCTCCCTCTGTGCCTGTGTGTCCTTGTATCTGTGTATCCCTGTATCTGTGTGTCTCTGTATCTGTGTCCCTGTATCTGTGTGTCTCTGTATCAGTGTGTGTCTGTATCTGTGTCCCTGTATCTGTGCATCCCTGAATTTGTGTGTCTCTGTATCTGTATCCCTGTATCTGTGTATCCCTGAATTTGTGTGTCTCTGTATCTGTATCTCTGTATCACTGCAGCTGTGTGTCTCTGTATCTGTGTGTCTTTATATCAGTGTGTCTCTGTACCCGTGAGTCTCTGTATCTGGGTGTCTCTATAACTGTGTCTCTATGTAACTGTGTGTCTCTGTATCTGTATCTCTGTATCTGTGTCTTTGCATCTGTGTATCCCTGCATCTGTGTATCCCTGCATCTGTGTGTCTCTGTATCTGTGTGTCCCTGTATCTGTGTCCCTGAATCTGTGTGTCTCTGTATAAGTTTATCTCTATATCTGTGTCTCTGTGTCTATCTATCTCTGTATCTGTGTCCCCGTAATTTTGTGTTCCTGTATCTGTGTGTCCCTGCATCAGTTTATCTCAATATCTGTGTGTCTCTGTGTCTATCTATCTCTGTATCTGTGTCCCCGTAATTTTGTGTCCCTGTATCTGTGTGTCCCTGCAACAGTTTATCTCTATATCTGTGTGTCTCTGTATCTATCTATCTCTGTATCTGTGTGTCCCTGTAATTTTGTGTCCCTGTATCTGTGTGTCCCTGTACCTGTGAGTCCCTGAACCTATGTGTCTCTGTATCTGTGTAAACCTGTATCTGTGTTTCCCTGTGTCTGTGTGTCTCTGTATTTGTGTGTCTCTGTATCTGTGTGTCCCTGTATCTGTGTGTCTTGTTTGTGTGTTTGTTTGTTGTTGTTTGTGTGTCTTTGAATATGTGTGTCTCTTTATTTGTGTGTCTCTCTCTCTGTTTCTGACACTCTCTCTCTCTGTATGTCTGTTTCTGTGTCTCTATCTGTTTTTCCGCCACTCTCTGTGTCTCCCTCCCTCTTCTTCTCTGTTTCTGCCTCTCTCTCTCTGTTGCTCTGTGTTTCTCTGTGTCTCTGTATCTGTGTGTCCTGTATCAGTTTATCTCTGTATCTGTGTGTCTCTGTATCTGTGTGTCCCTGTATCAGTTTATCTCTGTATCTGTGTGTCTCTGTTTCTGTGTGTCCCTGCATCTGTGTGTGTCTGTATCTGTGTGCCCCTGTATCTGAGTGTCTCTGTATCTGTGTATCCTGTATCTGTGTGTCTCTGCCTGCGTCTCTCCCTCTTTCTCTGTGTCTCTGACTCTCTCTCT
>JAGIQG010000200.1:0-10000 GCA_024679065.1 Sphyrna mokarran | reverse complement strand
TGTGTTCTCTGTGTTTCTGTGTGTCTCTGTATTTCTAAGTTGCCCCTTAGTGTCCCATGATGTGAGGTTGGGAGGATTGGCCATGTTAACTTGCCCCAGAGATGGAGAGACAGGGACACAGGGGAGCCCGAAACGCTACAGAAACGGGAGAAAGGTTTGAAAATGGAGGAGTGTTTCTTATCCATCTATAAAAATCATCCACTCTGACAGCAGTTCCATTTCACACTCTCTGCTCAGTCCTGTGTTGGGGGGTGTTTAGTGTGGGATCAGTGTTTGCTTTTCTCAAACCGCACTGATATTCTCAATAAGGGCAAGAAGTTTCAGTCTTTAAAAATGTAAAGATTACAAACCCAAAGCAGACAGAGAATGATGAGGCCTCACACCTTCAATGTAGTAATTCCCCCAATCTTTCCTTTTGTTTCTTGCTTCCCTCCTCTGTTTGAAGTATTGGAGACGTAGAAATTATTGTAACAATTCAATCTCTCGGGACAATCTCTGTAAACAGCTTCTGGAGACAAATTGACACTTTAATCACCTGAAAAGCTGAATGTCCATTCAAACATTTCCCTCCGCATATCCTTGTAAATGTAAAGATAACTCCCATTTCCCCAAAGCAGGAAGATATGGAATGGGATCATCCGAACCTCTCTACTAAAGATATAAAGTTTCTTTTCAATAAAGATTATTTATTACTGTGTCACAAGTAGGCTTATATTAACACTGCAATGAAGTTACTGTGAAAATCCTCTCATTGCCACACTCTGGTGCCTGTTTGGGTACACTGAGGGAGAATTTAGCAGGGCCAATGTACCCTGACCAGCAAGTCTTTTAGACTGTGTGAGGAAAGCGGGGGACTCGGAGGAAACCCATGCAGACACGGGGAGGACATGCAGTCTCCGCACAGACAGTGATCCAAGCCGAGACTTGAACCCAGGTCCCTGGTGCTGTGTAGCAGCAGTGCTAATCACTGTGCCACTGTACCAGCATCCATACACACAGACACATAGATATATGCAGACCCACACACACACTCACACATAGACACACACACACACTCACACATAGACACACACACACACACACACACACACACACATACACACACACACACACTCTCTCACACACACACACAGACACACAGACACACACACACACAGACACCACACAAGACACACACACACACTCACACATAGACACACACACACACACACACACACACACACATACACACACACACACTCTCTCTCACACACACACTCTCCCTCACATGCAATCTCTCCCTCATACACATTCTCTCTCTGTCTCTCACACACACACATACACACTCTTACACACTCACACACACACTCTCTCACACACACACACAAACTCTCTCGCACACACACACTCTCTCTCATTCTCGCACACACACAAACTCACTCCCTCTCTCTCTCGCACACACACACACACACACACTCTCTCTCTCTCGCGCACACACACACACACACACACACACACACACTCTCTCGCGCACACACACACACACTCTCTCTCTCTCTCTCACACACACACACTTTTTCTCTCACACACACACTCAGAAACACACTATCTCTCCTTCACACACACAATCTCTTCCTTGCACACACTATAATTCCCACATATGCAACATCTCTCTCACTCTCCCTCACACACACTAAGTCTCCCTCACACACACTCACACTCTCCCTCACACACACACACACTCTCCCTCACACACACTAAGTCTCCCTCACACACACTCACACTCTCCCTCACACCTACTAACTCTCCCTCATGCGCAATCCCTTCCTCACGCACAAGTTTAGTGAGAGTGTGGAATGGAATTGAAAGAAATCAATATTAGTAAGAAAATGGGGGAATGAATGGGGTTAAAGGCTGACAAATCCCCAGGCCCTGAGAACTTCCCTTCTTATCAGGTTCTGGTCTTCAGGGGTTCTGGGGAAAAGGCAGAAGAATGGGGATGAGAAAAATATCAGCCATGATTGAATGGGGCAGCAGACTCGACGGGCCGAGTGTCCAGTTCTGCTCTGATGTCTTATGGTCTTGTAGGAATAACTAGAAGCAGAGGACATAATATCAGTGTCTCTCCCTCTCTCTCTCTCTGTATCTGTAACTCTCTCTCTCTGTCTGTACCTGTATGTGTCTCTCTCTTTCTCTGTATTTGTATCTGTGTGTGTCTCTCTCCCTCTCTGTATGTGTATCTGTGTGTGTTTGTATGTATGTGTGTGTCTCTCTCTTTTAGTATCTGTTTCTATCTCTCTCTGCAGCTGTCAGTCTCTCTCTCTCTCTATCTATCTGTTTTTCTCTCTCTGTATCTATGTTTCTCTCTCTCTCCCTCTGTGCCTGTGTGTCCTTCTATCTGTGTATCCCAGTATCTGTGTGTCTCTGTATCTTGTGTCCCTGTATCTGTGTGTCTCTGTATCTGTGTCCCTGTAGCTGTGCATCCCTGAATTTGTGTGTCTCTGTATCTGTGTCCCTGTATCTGTGTATCCCTGAATTTGTGTGTCTCTGTATCTGTATCTCTGTATCCCTGCATCTGTGTGTCCCTGTATCTGTGTGTCCCTGTATCTGTGTGTCTCTGTAACTGTGTGTCTCTGCATCTGTGTGTCTCTGCATCAGTGTGCCCCTGTATCTGTGTCCCTGTATCTGTGTATCCCTGAATTTGTGTCTCTCTGTATCTGTATCTGTGTATCTTTTTCTCTGTATCTGTGTGCCTCTGTGTCTGTGTGTCTCTGTATCTGTGTGTCCCTGTATCTATGTGTCTCTTTATTTGTGTGTCGCTGTATCAGTTTATCTCTGTATCTGTGTGTCTCTCTATCCATCTATCTCTGTATCTGTGTGTCCCTGTAATTTTGTGTCCCTGTATCTGTGTGTCTCTGTATCTGTGTGTCTCTGTATCTGTCTATCTCTGTATCTGTGTGTCCCTGTATCTGTGTGTCTCTTTATCTCTGTGTCCCTGCATCAGTTTATCTCTGTATCTGTGTGTCCCTGTATCTGTGTGTCTCTTTATCTCTGTGTCCCTTCATCAGTTTATCTCTGTATCTGTGTGTCCCTGTAATTTTGTGTCCCTGTATCTGTGTGTCTCTGTATCTATGTGTCACTGTATCTGTGTGCCCCTGTATCTGTGTGTCTCTGTGTCTGTGTGTCTCTGCATCTGTGTGTCTCTGCATCAGTGTGCCCCTGTATCTGTGTCCCTGTAACTGTGTATCCCTGCATCTGTGTGTCTCTGTATCTATGTGTCCCTGTATCTATGTGTCTCTTTATCTGTGTATCCCTGCATCTGTGAGTCCCTGTATCTGTTTGTCTCTGTATCTGTGTGTCCCTGTATCTGTGTGTCCCTGTGTCTCTGTGTTCCTGTATATGTGATTCCCTGTATCTGTGTGTCCCTGTATCTGTGAGTTCCTGTATCTGTGTCTCTGTATCTGTGTGTCTCTGTATCTGTGTTTCCCTGTCTCTGTGTGTCTCTGTATCTGTGAGTCCCTGTATCTGTGTGTCTCTGTATCTGTGTGTCCCTGTATCTGTGTGTCTTTGTATGTGTGTGTCTCTTTATGTGTGTGTGTCTCTCTCTCTGTTTCTCTCTCTCTCTCTCTCTCTGTCTGTGTGTTTCTGTGTCTCTATCTGTGTTTCAGCCTCTCTCTCTGTATCTGTCTCTCTTGATCTCACTCACTCTGTGTTTCTATCTCTTTTTGTGTCTGCGTCTCTCTCTCTCTCTCACTTTATTTCTGTGTGTGTGTATGTTTGTGTATGTGTCTACATTTTTCTCTATGTCTCTCTCTTTTCTGTATCTGTGTGTCTCTCTCTTTGTTCCTGTGTATCTCTGTATCTGTGCATCTATGTTCCTGTGTATCTCTGTATCTGTGTATCTATGTTTCTGTGTGTCTCTGTATCTGTGTCTCCCTCCCTCTTTTTCTCTGTTTCTGCCTCTATCTCTCTGTTGCTCTATGTTTCTGTGTCTCTCTGTATCTGTGTGTCTCTGTATCTGTGAGTCCCTGTATTTGTATGTCTCTGTATCTGTGTATCCCTGTATCTGTGTGTCTCTGCCTGTGTCTCTCCCTCTTTCTCTGTGTCTCTGACTCTCTCTCTGTGCCATTTTGTGTTCCTATGTGTCTCTGTATCTGTGTGTCTTTGGGGAGAGGCAAATCCCCAGGCCCTGAGAATTTCCCTTCTTATCAGGTTCTGGCCTTCAGGGGTTTTTTTTAGAGGAACACAGCACGGGAAACAGGCCCTTTGGCCCAACGAGCCCGCGCCGCCGTCATAACTATATAGTAGCAATTCCATTATCCTATTATAGATTTAGGTTATTCCTAATATGGAAGACTCTCACTATAGGGACAAATTGGTTCCCAATCAGCCTAAGAGCGAATTTTTGGGTTGTGGGAGGAAACCGGAGCGCCCGCAGAAAACCCACGCAACCACGGGGAGAACGCGCAAACTCCCGCAGACACCGGCCCAATTCCAAGTGTCTGCACAGCCACATCGATAGTCTCTGAGCTGTCATGGTGCCCTTCAGATGGTCCACATAAAGCACTCATTTACGACATGAAGTACCAGGCAACCCATGAATCAACATCCAAGAGCTGTCCTCGCACCACCTGCCGAATGCATGCTCCAAGTATGGACCGAATTACCTGTGGAAAAAAAGCCGTAGTTAAACAGTCCTACTATATCCCTCTATCTGCATACCGCTCATGTGGCTGTCCAAGAGACCCTTAAACAGCCCAGCGTGCCTGCTCCCACCACCTTACTCGGCAGTGCATTCCACACCCCCACTACCCTTTGTGTGAAAAACTGCCCTCTAATATTCGTCTTATACATAGCCCCCCTCACCCTAAGGCCATGACCCCTCGTCCTATCCATTTCTGAAGGTGGAAAAAGTTTACCTCCATTTACTCTATCTATACCCCTTATAATCTTATACACCTCTATGAGATCCCCTCTAAGCCGACGTCTTTCAAGGGAAAACAACCCCAGTCTATTTAATCGTTCCTCATAAGACAGTCCTTCCATACCAGGCAGCATCCTGGTAAACCTCCTCTGCACTCTCTCCAAGGACTCCACATCCTTCCAATAGTACGGCGACCAGAACTGGACGCAGTATTCCAAGTGAGGCCTAACCAACGTTCTATACGACTGCAACATCAAACTCCTACTCTTGTGTTCTATACCCTTTTCTATGAAAGCTAACATACTATTCGCCTTCTTTATCACCTTCTCCACCTGTGAGGACACCTTCAGAGACTTTCTGGGGAAAAGGCAGAAGAATGGGGATGAGAAAGATATCAGCCATGATTGAATGGGGCAGCAGACTCGATGGGCCGAGTGTCCAGTTCTGCTCTGATGTCTCATGGTCTTGTAGGAATAACTAGAAGCAGTGGACATAATATCAGTGTCTCTCTCTCTCTCTCTGTATCTGTATCTGTATCTCTCTCTCTCTGTCTGTATCTGTGTGTCTCTCTCCCTCTCTGTATGTGTATCTGTGATGTTTGTATGTATGTGTGTGTGTCTCTCTCTCTCTTAGTATCTGTTTCTATCTCTCTTTCTCTGTAGCTGTCAGTCTCTCTCTCTCTATCTATCTGTTTTTCTCTCTCTGTATCGATGTTTCTCTCTCTCTCCCTCTGTGCCTCTGTGTCCTTCTATCTGTGTATCCCTGTATCTGTGTGTCTCTGTATCTGTGTCCCTGTATCTCTGTATCCCTGCATCTGTGTGTCTCTGTATCTGTGTGTCTCTATATCCGTGTGTCTCTGTACCCGTGTGTCTCTGTATCTGTGTGTCCCTGTATCTGTGTGTCTCTGTAACTGTGTGTCTCTGTATCTGTGTGTCTCTGTATCAGTGTGTGTCTGTATCTGTGTCCCTGTATCTGTGTATCCCTGAATTTGTGTGTCTCTGTATCTCTATCTCTGTATCTGTGTATCCCTGCATCTGTGTGTCTCTCCATCTGTGTGTCTCTCTATCTGTGTGTCTCTACATCTGTGTGTCTCTGTATCTGTTTGTCCCTGTATCTCTGTGTCTCTTTATCTCTGTGTCCCTGTATCAGTTTATCTTTGTATCTGTGTGTCTCTGTATCTGTCTATCTCTGTATCTGTGTGTCTCTGTATCTGTGTGTCTCTTTATCTCTGTGTCCCTGTATCAGTTTATCTCTGTATCTGTGTGTCTCTGTATCTGTCTATCTCTGTATCTGTGAGTCCCTGTAATTTTGAGTGCCTGTATCTGTGTGTCCCTGTATCTGTGTGCCCCTGTGTCTGTGTGTCTCTGTATCCGTGTGTCTCTGTATCTGTGTGTCCCTCTATCTGTGAGTCCCTGTATCTGTGTCTATCTGTATCTGTGAGTCCCTGTATCTGTTGTCCCTGTGTCTGTGTGTCCCTGTGTCTGTGTGTCTCTGTATCTGTGAGTCCCTGTATCTGTGAGTCCCTGTATCTGTGTGACTCTGTATCTGTGTTTCTCTGTGTCTGTGTGTCTCTGTATCTGTGAGTCCCTGTATCCGTGTGTCTCTGGGTCTGTATGTCCCTGTATCTCTGTGTCTGTGTGTCTCTGTATCTGTGAGTCCCTGCATCTGTGTTTCCCTGTGGCTGTGTGTCTCTGTATCTGTGCGTCCCTGCATCTGTGTTTCCCTGTGTCTGTGTGTCTCTGTATCTGTATAACTCTGTATCTGTGTTTCCCTGTGTCTGTGTGTCTCTGTATCTGTGTAACTCTGTATCTGTGTTTCTCTGTATCTGTGTGTCTCCCTTTATCTGTGAGTCCCTATATCTGTGTATCCCTGTATGTGTGTGTCTCTGTATCTGTGTGTCTCTGTATATGTATGTCCCTGTATCTGTGAGCCCCTGTATCTGTGTGTCTCTGTATCTGTGTTTCCCTGTATCTGTGTGTCTCCGTATCTGTGTGTCCCTGTATCTGTATATCCCTGTATCTGTGTGTCTCTGTATCTGTGTGTCTTTGTATGTGTGTGTCTCTGTATGTGTCTCTCTCTCTCTGTTTCTGACTCTCTCTCTCTGTCTGTCTGTTGCTGTGTCTCTATCTGTGTTTCAGCCTCTCTCTCTGTATCTGTCTCTCTTGATCTCACTCACTCTGTGTTTCTATCTCTTTTTGTGTGTGCGTCTCTCTCTCTCTCTCACTTTATTTCCGTGTGTGTGTGTATGTTTGTGTATATGTGTCTACATTTTTCTCTATTTCTCTCTCTCTCTTTCTGTATCTGTGTGTCTCTCTCTTTGTTCCTGTGTATCTCTGTATCTGTGTATCTATGTTTCTGTGTGCCTCTGTTTCTGTGTGTCTCTGTATCTGTGTGTCCCTGTAAGTGTGTATCTGTATCTGTGTGTCTTTGGGGAGAGGCAAATCCCCAGGCCCTGAGAATTTCCCTTCTTATCAGGTTCTGGCCTTCAGGGGTTCTGGGGAAAAGGCAGAAGAATGGGGATGAGAAAAATATCAGCCATGATTGAATGGGGCAGCAGACTCGATGGGCCGAGTGTCCAGTTCTGCTCTGATGTCTTATGGTCTTGTAGGAATAACTAGAAGCAGAGGACATAATATGACTGTCTCTCTCTCTCTCTCTCTGTATCTGTATCTCTCCCTCTCACTGTATTTGTATCTGTATCTCTCCCTGTATCTGTCTCTCTGTATCTGTATCTGTGTGTCTGTGTCTCTCTCTGATTCTGTATCTATATCTGTTTGTCTGTCTCTCTTTCTCTCTCTTTGTGTGTTCCTCTCTCTCTGTCTGTGTCTCTCTCTCTCTCTCTATCTGTATCTGTGTGTGTATGTGTCCCTCTTCCTCTCTCTTTCTGCCTCTCTTCTCTGTCACTCTGTGTTTCTGTGCGTCTCTGTATCTGTCTCTCTCTCTCCCTGTTTCTCTGTGTTTCTGCCTCTCTCTCTCTCTCTCTGTGTCTCTGTGTCTGTGTGTCTCTGTGTACCTGTGTGTTTCTGTGTTCCTGTGCCTCTGTGTTTCTGTGTATCCCTGTATTTCTAAGTTGCCCCTCAGTGTCCCATGATGTGAATGTTGGGAGGATTGGCCATGTTAACTTGCCCCAGAGATGGAGAGACAGGGAGACAGGGGAGCCCGAAACGCTACAGAAACAGGAGAAAGGTTTGAAAATGGAGCAGTGTTTCTTATCCATCTATAAAAATCATCCACTCTGACAATCTCTCCCGCATAAGAATCTCTCTCACACACACACACACACACTCTCTCACACTCACACAATCTCTCTCTCCCACTCGCAATCTCTCCCTCACACACACTCTCTCCCTCACACACACTCTCTCCCTCACATGCAATGTTTCCCTCACATGCAATCTCTCCCTCATACACATTCTCTCTCTCTCTCTCACACACGCACACACACACTTTCTCTCTCACACACACACAAACTCTCTCCCTCACACTGACACACTCTCTCTCTCTTGCACACACACATAATCTGTCCCTCTCTCTCTCTCTCGCACACACACACGGTCTCTCTCTCTCTCACACACACACACAAACACACTTTCTCTTTCACACACACACACTCAGAAACACACTATCTCTCCTTCACACACGCAATCTCTCCCTTACACACACTATCTTTCCCTCATACGCAACCTCCCTCTCCCTCTCCCTCACACACACACTCACACTCTCCCTCACACTCTCCCTCACACACACACACTCTCCCTCACACACACTCACACTCTCCCTCACACACACTCACACTGTCCCTCACACACATACACACACTCTCCCTCACGCACACAGACACACACTCTCTCTCTCTCACACAGACACACACACTCTCTCTCGCACACACACACCCTCTCTCACTCGCACACACACTCTCTCTCTCTCTCTCTCGCACACACACACACTGTCTCTCTCTCTCACACACATACAAACACACACACACACACTCTTTCTCTCTCTCTCGCACACACACACACTCTCTCACTCTCTCTCTCGCTGTCTCTCTCACACACACACACACATAAACTCAGTGTATCACTGTATCTGTGTGTCTCTGTATCTGTGTCCCTGTATCTGTGTATCCCTGAATTTGTGTGTCTCTGTATCTGTATCTTTGTATCCCTGCATCTGTTTCTCTCTGTATCTGTGTGTCTTTATATCTGTGTGTCTCTGTACCCGTGAGTCTCTGTACTGGGTGTCTCTATAACTGTCTATCTATGTAACTGTGTGTCTCTGTATCTGTGTGTCTCTGTATCAGTGTCTGTCTGTATCTGTGTCCCTGGATCTGCGTATCCCTGAATTTGTGAGTCTCTGTATCTGTATCTCTGTATCTCTGTATCTGTGTCTCTGCATCTGTGTATCACTGCATCTGTGTATCCCTGCATCTGTGTGTCTCTGTATCTGTGTGTCCCCGTATCTGTGTGTCCCTGAATCTGTGTCTCTTTATCTGTGTGTCCCTGTATCAGTTTATATCTATATGTGTGTGCCTCTGTATCTATCTATCTCTGTATCTGTGTGTCCCCGTAATTTTGTGTCCCTGTATCTGTGTGTCCTTGCATCAGTTTATCTCTGTATCTGTGTGTCTCTGTATCTGTTTATCTCTGTATCTGTGTGTCCCTGTAATTTTGTGTCCCTGTATGTGTGTGTCCCTGTATCCGTGTGTCCCTGTTTCTGTGTGTCTCTGTACCTGTGGATCTCTATATCTGTGTGTCTCTGTATCTGTGTATCTATGTTTCTGTGTCTCTCTGTATCTGTGTCTCCCTCCCTCTTTTTCTCTGTTTCTGCCTCTATCTCTCTGTTGCTCTATGTTTCTGTGTCTCTCTGTATCTGTGTGTCTCTGTATCTGTGAGTCCCTGTATTTGTATGTCTCTGTATCTGTGTATCCCTGTATCTGTGTGTCTCTGCCTGTGTCTCTCCCTCTTTCTCTGTGTCTCTGACTCTCTCTCTGTGCCATTTTGTGTTCCTATGTGTCTCTGTATCTGTGTGTCTTTGGGGAGAGGCAAATCCCCAGGCCCTGAGAATTTCCCTTCTTATCAGGTTCTGTCCTTCAGGGGT